>BGPR01023678.1:0-24013 GCA_013235015.1 Araneus ventricosus | reverse complement strand
AATGTTATTTTTCAACTGCATATGTTTTAAAACTATAAAAATATTGTAAAATTAGGCTTTCAAAATAATATTTTTTAAAAAAACTGAGAAATTTGAAGAAAAATGACTAAAATATTTGCCTCACGCTAACAGCCATAGACAAAATCGTATTCTAAATATACATAAATCCTTGTAGGAGTACATTTTTATAAAGTTGTCTGTGTTATGCTTTAAAATATTTCATGTACTTCAAAATAGTTTTGAGATATAGCTGAACATATTTACTAAACTGGTAATTTTTCATAAAAAATGCTTTTCGTTTATATTGAAGCACTTAAAAATAATACTTGATTTTAAAATTGACCTAAGTTTTTAGAGGAAAACATCAAGCATATTACAGAAAACAACCTCAGAAAATTTCCTATCAATACTTGAATAACTTTTTGAGAAATCATTGTTACGATCGACAGTTTTCCTCAAAAATATCATTCCTCAGAAAATACATTTAAAGTTTTCATGCAACATAAAATAATGCTTAGAGTTCGGTAATAAAACAGCTGTAACTCCATTTGTAATTCACGTAGAGTAAACAGTGAGACAGTTTTAGAAAGCTGATTAAACAGGCTACAAAATTAAGTCATAAAAAGTTTTTTGATAATTTCATCAGAAACGACGATTTTAAACCAGTTGGATACCTTAATATAATTCATCTTCACTAAACGGCTAATAGAATAACCGGTTCATATGCAATCAATCCTTATTCTACGTGCAACTCATCTTTGAAATTAAAAGCTTAAGCTAAGCTTTCTAAGCTTAGCTTTCATTAAGCTTAGCTTTTTTGCTTAAGCTTAATGAAAAGCCTATCAAACTGAACTATTCGGTGATACAGAGCTATATTTGCGTTCTTAAATAACTTGTTTTGATTTCCTTGCAACTTAAAAGAACAAAGTGTCCAGGAATTCAGGAAGGAGTTCTCATTTGTTTATCCATAAAGTTCCTTAGTAATAACAACAATTGAATTGCCTGAAATAATTTTACATTTTTGAAATAATATATTAGAAATATCTATCAATATCATTGAATTAAGGGATGGGATACAGGTATACGAAATTTTGCAGACAAATAAAAAGAAATATTGAGAATAAATTTGGGAAATCACAAATACAAATGTAATCGGGCGCGACTCATCTACCAGATTAACGTGTCCTTCACGTACATCCGAAGAGCTGTAGAGGAAAATACGCGATAGCTTAGCGTGAGAGGTAGAGAGCGAGGAAGCTACTAGAGGTTCTATATTTACTCGGTAAATCCCGCACTTATGCACCAAAAATATGGGTGCTTCGCCTCAAAGATTAGTTAGCCTGACAGAAGATTAAAATCATACTGTAAATAAGAAAAAAGAAAGCAAAATACTATCGAAGTTTTGATGAATGTACACGTTTCCGAAAAATCATCATATAATTGTTTTTGTCTCTGTGCATGTGAAAAGAATCCTGCGAAAACGTAAAAAACTAGATGGCAGAGAAGAAATAGATTTGGTCCTCACACCCAAATTCTAGACTTGTATTAAAAGTTGGAACGTACCGTTTAATAGGAAGATGTACATTTCAGAACAAGAACTCGAGTATATTCACAGTATTACGAAGGGACACACAAAAACCGTCATATTTACAAAGACTTTCTTAACATGATTGATTAATGAATATCTTTAAACGGTAGAAAAAAGATACTCAATTTTATTTTGAATTTTATTAGAAACACTAGACAATACGCACAAGGAGAATATTGCAAATAAATGCCGCTTGAGGTAAAACACTTAAGTATTGGCACTCCGTCCGGTGAAAATATTAAAGGCATTGATTTATGTGCACATTATCGTATCCATTACGAGAATATTGCAAAAGAAGTGTCGCTTGAGGTAAAACACTTAAGTATTGGCACTCCGTCCGGTGAAAATATTAAAGGCATTGATTTATGTCCACATTATCGTATCCATTACGAGAATATTGCAAAAAAATGTCGCGTGAGGTAAAAAACTTAAGTTTTGGCTCTCCTATCCCCTCCGTCCGGTGAAAATATTAAAGGCATTGATTTATGTGCACATTATCGTATCCATTACGAGAATATTGCAAAAGAAGTGTCGCTTGAGGTAAAACACTTAAGTATTGGCACTCCGTCCGGTAAAAATATTAAAGGCATTGATTTATGTGCACATTATCGTATCCATTACGAAAATATTGCAAAAAAACGTGTCGCTTGAGGTAAAACACTCAAGTATTGGCACTCCGTCCGGTGAAAATATTAAAGGCATTGATTTATGTGCACATTATCATATCAACACACTGCCGCAAGGGGGACGGGTCACTAAGGGTATATTGATTTACACTGCCGCAAGGAGGACGGGTCACTAAGGGTATATTGATGAGAAATCGTCGATTAAATTAGCAGATTATAGCTTCTATATTGGGGTGAATAGAACTTCCAGGACGTCCCTCCCGCGGGTGGAGTTTGGCCGAGTTGGGTGATGGCCATTACAACTCCACCCCCAATTATATATTAACTTGGTGACGACTGTCATTCAATTGAACCTGGATGTTACAGCACGGCGGGGGTAGATTTAATTTGTGGTTATCTTACATTTTATCAAAAATAAGCTTTTAAGAAATTTTTGCAGGCGATGTATCAACACAATCGAATTTTTAAAGACATACTAATTTCCATTTGAGAAGGTAGAGAGAGGCTATATTTTCTGAGGTTGATTTTTGAAGTTATTGTCGAAAAAATTAAAAATCTTGGAATCAAGAATTTAGAGTAAAGAAATGTAAATATAAAAAAGGATGTTATGTTCTTTTAGAGGACATACATTAATACTTATGGAGACTTTACAAAAGACATACTTTTTAAATAATTATAAAATTTTTGGCGCGGAGGAACAAAGTTTCATTATTCTCTTTGAATAGAGGATGTTGAAAATTCATTCAACTATGGTGATCGTAAACTCATACTCAAGTTTATCATAAATTATTTAACCCATTTTAAAAATTAATAAAAATAACTAATAATGTTACAACTGCACTTATATGTAAATGAGAGAGTAAATAAAAAAACTTAGTTTTTCTTTTATATAGGTGGCGTTCCATTACGGCAGTCTAAATTGGATACAGCGAGAGATTTCCATACCCAATGGCTGACTATCAGGAGAATCCTATGCGCGTTTTCTGGTTTCTTTTTCAGTCTTTCTTAAATATCTCGAAAACTAATCAGTTTTAAAAATACAATTTACTAAACAAATGAAAGAGCCTAAAATTTCTTACAAATACACGCTTTAATTTTTCTTCTAGCATTAATAGTTTCGGAGATAATGGCTCTGAAATAGGAAAGATGTCGAATAAAATTTGCTGTCACCTAACCACCGCAACTACACGTTACCTATCTGAAAAATAACTTTTTAAAATGTGCTCTCATTTAAGAAAAAAACATAGTTAGTTTAGTTTTTATTAGTTTATTGATTTTTTAAATTAATTTTTGAAATTGGTCCAATAATTTATAACTACCCTGCATATTAAGAAAACTAAGGAGGAACTTTGGAGTATCAAAAGTCTTTGTATTATCATTTTCAATAAGAAAACAACCTCAGCTTAACCGATATCCAATATTTTTTACTAAATTCTATTGAAATAAATAACTATGTCAACATAACGTACAGTTTTCGAATTACTTATTCTTCTGAAGCAGTCTTTTTCCACTTCTTTTTTCTATTCTGGACGAACTCAGAAACCCAGTTCTCCGGAAGTAATTAATGGAAAAGCAATTAGCTGATGAACACCAAAAAGAAGGAAAACTATTTAAGTCTTTTTCCTGCTGTTTAACTACCTAACGTTTTCACTTCTAACGAAACGGCTTCTTGCATTTTAAATTTAAAATCTAATATTTTTTCAACCAAATTACGCACATAAAATCCTTTAAAGAAATTTACACGCTCCTTTGATAATTTTTCAATGTATATTAATTGGTTTTATCATAGGGTTTGGCAATATTTCCAAGACTGGCGCCAGGTGTTATAGACAGCGAAGTTTCTGCGACTGTTGCAGTTACTTGAAGTATTTCAATTATTTAAAAATTGAAAATTTTTAAAATAATTTTTCTAAAATAAAACACTTTAATCTCTCAAAAAGTATGTAATGAATACACCAATTTTTGAATAAAACGATACGTGGCATGACGATTAAAGCGGTCTTATGAATATATATATATATATATATCACGTCTCCCATTGGCTGCATCTCTCAGTTTTAGGTTCGTAAAATTATTTCTAATATTTGGTATTTGATTCAAATTCTTGGTTTATCATAATGTTCGGGGTAAAGGACAGTGTTTTTAGCTTTATGCCAGCACTGTTCGCAGAAAACATTAGGATTTCACTAATTTTTTATCGGTTCGTATAGATTTTACTTACCCTAATGAGCATCTATACGCTTTTACCGATTAACTACAGTCTCTCCATTTTATTTCAACATTTATTGATTTTCATGACTTTGATATATATATATATATATATATATATATATATACAGAGAGAGAGCTTAAAAATAGTCAAATAGAAAAAGTTGAACAAACTTAAAAAATAATAAATTTAACTTAAACTTTAAACAAAAACAACAAAAAATTTAAACAATAAAATTTAGATAATGAAATTTAAACAATATTTAAGTCGCGCGCAATTGCAGCTGCATACAAAAAAACAAAGAACAATGGAAATTAATATCATTCAAAAAAAGCCAAAAAAATTAAAATACACTCAGAGGGAATCGAATTAAACAAACAAGGAATCCATTCTAGTCGATTTTATCAAGGGCTAAACACTTTAATCGAAATGGATTCAAAATATTTGGGAAATTTTTCTCTAAGAAGCTTGATAAATTCCTTTGTGTCTTTAAAAATAATTTTCTGAGTTATTTTTGCTAATGAACAGGTGACCGTAATTACACTTCGTCCATGAAAAAGCCTTTATAACCGGCTTCCAGTGAAATAAATATCCAATAGAATGATCTGTTCTATAAGAAAAAAATGTATTTGACTGATAAAAGTCTGTATGTTCAGAAATGAATTTCAGGAGTGTTTTAGTTAAACTGATAAAACCTGAAATGAACTTCTCAATTTTGCTTCAGTAATAATAATAATAATAAAACCGCAAAAGTCTCCTTACATAAAGGTGAATTTTTGAAGAAAATATTAAATATTTTTTCTTTTACTTTTTTTGTCAGTTTACTTTTTTTGTCAGTCACCAGTCGCATCTATTTTACTTCATACTAGTGAAATTTCCTTTCTTTCTAGGGCCTGTTGAACAGGAAAATTGTTATTACGAAAACCCTATATTTCAAAGAACCTCACAGAAGATTTCACAATATGAGCTTTCATCATTTTAAATTAATACATGCAACCCTATTTGGTTTCAGCGTCATAAATTTAAGAATATATGATAGGACTATATTTATGGGCCTTCAAATAATTATTATTTAAAAAATTAACTATCAGATAGGGCAATTTATGAAGAAGGGTTTGACTGGTCAACCAACAACATACCACTATCGCAGATCCTTCTAGTGGTACGAGTCACATAAATTATACGTGAGTGCGCGTAATAAATTCTCTTACGTCCTTAAAAATGGCACTGTGTAATAAATAGTAGAATGCTATTAACTACAGTCAAACACCGGTATAAAAGATCCGGGATATAATTATCCCTCGGTTTTCTATTAACACAAGGTTCTCTACAAACTTCATACGATATCCTTACGATGTTATCCTTCATTCAGATTATCAGAGAAACATCATGAAGATGCCGTAAAATATATTGGGCTAATAGCCTTATTAGCACAAGATGCCCTAAAATATTCATACCATATCTTCATGATGTTGTGCAGCATTCAGAATATTGTGTCGATATCGTGGAGATATCGCAAAATATCTTGTGCTAATAGGGAGGGTTATTACAAACCTTTCAACTGGACCCAATCCAAGTCCTTTGACTCTAATCGGTGAACCTGGAGTTTACGGTGCGCACCTGATTTTCGCTAATTTTCCTTGGCGCAAATTCATTTGCAGTCGCCAGATACTGTTTTGATGTGCAGTGTGCTTTTTATTGGTCTCCTGCGCATGCGTCACCTGAAAAGGAGAGATTGAGCACGCAATGCCTGAAGCACTTCAAGTGTGTAACGGGTAAATTTTTTAAAAGTAAAAATCATCAGCGGCTTCGCTTTCAGCATAGCAGGAAGCTATTAAATACGCTTTTTTCATTAAATGTTAGGAATCTAGGTTTTTTTAAAAATTCCGAAAACGAGAATTTCCGCACGCAATGCCTGCGGCATTTCAAGCGTGTACAGGGCAATTTTTTATAAAACTTAAAAAATCATCAGCGGCTTCGCTTTCATCACAGCGGAATACTCGTAGCTTCGCTCGTTGATTGAAAAACGAAACACGCAGAATAACATATACAGTACTAAACCGATATTCAAACCTAAGAATTCGACGCGAAGTTTTATTGAAATTCGAATGAATCGACCAAAAACATCGAAGCTATGAACAAAATAGTCCATTCGAAACAAGGCGCAATATAGCGAGATGTGCAAAACCCCGATGAAAAGATTAATTTTCGCGCATGCGCGTATGTCACTCGTTAAAAACATCATTGCGCAACCAAAACAAATGTTCTCTCATCTCCGCTCTTGGCGGCAAAGAGTTGGCGATCCTAAAAGGTACGAAATAAGTCGGCACCGTAGACTCCAGATTAAACCTCTTATGTATTTTCAAAGACAAGGATTCCGGATGTAATGAGCCAAAATGTCCACTTTTCAAGCTAAGTTTCAGCTTTTTAACGAAAAATTACTGTTTATTCCCATTCTTTATAGAAAAAATATAGGTTCAAATAATTTCACTACTTATATTTTAAGGACAAATTTTTATTTTAATTTATTATAGCCCATTGCTAATAGCAATTTAGTGAAATTAATTTACTCAACACAGATATGCATTTTAAGAATATAGAAAATCTTTTGTATCCAATATTTGGAAATTCGAATATATTGAAGCTTCGGTAATAGTGTACTTTTAGATCGATCAGTTGATAATTCGATGTAACGGAGCTTGATTGAATATCTTGAAAAAGGAAAATTACCGACACATTCATGTTCTATAAGGATGCATCTTATTCCACATAATGGTGTGGAGTTGGACATCGAATTTCTGTTTCCTGGTCCAGACAAACTGAAATCAAAGAGAAATTAGTTTCCAAGACAGATCACCATTCTATTCATATTTTTTTCGTAATCTCTGACATTCCGCCTGTCTTTCTGTGAACAAGATAACTTAAAAACGCAGCAAGCCAAACGAATAAAATTTGTTAGACTGTCCTTGCACCAAACTTATAAATTTCGATCAGATTTGGGATGGAATCCATCTACAGGAAGTATGTGTGTCTGCCCGAATTCATGTCAATCCGATAACTAAAAATGCAAATAGCTAGACGGAAAAAATTGCTACAGACTTTAAGCATCGGAATTGTAGACGTGTATCAAATTTTGGACCAAATTTGTCAGCAAGTTGACCTGCTGTTGTTGGATCTACTGTCGTAACCGCAAATGGAGCGGTGGCAGTCCCCAACCAAGGCCTTCTGTGGGAGTTCTGAGAAGAAGAAAACCTGCTTGACACTGTTTTTGCTATAAAGCTGCTTTCAAACTAGCACGCCGAAAGGTTTAAGTACTACTCACGAGCTGTTCGAAGATATTGTTCTCACAATGAACCAATCTAAAACCATGGGATAAGAGCAAAAAAAAAATTCAAACCATTAATCAACGCTTGTCAGTTACCAATGGAATCTGAAGCCCAGACCTGGGTGATGGCCATGTGGGATTTCTGAGAGAAACAAAACTAGTTTGACACCTTCTTTCCTTTATAGGCGCGTATACACTTAACAGCCGAGAGATTTGCCAGGCTTCGAAGACATTTCTTCACGATGAACCAACCACGGACAACGGGAAAAGTAACAAACCCACTTCGGAACGTTACTCAACGATTCTCAATCACTAATGGAGTCTCCAGGGAGTCCTGATAGGGACGAAACCGGCTTGAAAATTTCTTTCCAATAAAGGTGGGTATACACTTAAGAGCCGACAGGTTTGCCAGGCTTCGAAGACATTTTTTCACGATGAACCAACCACGGACAACGGGAAAAGTAACAAACCCACTTCGGAACGTTAATCAACGATTCTCAATCACTAATGGAGTCTCCAGGGAGTCCTGATAGGGACGAAACCGGCTTGAAAATTTCTTTCCAATAAAGGTGGGTATACACTTAAGAGCCGAGATGTTTGCCAGGCTTCGAAGACATTTTTTTGAGGATGAACCAACCACGGACAACGTCAAAAGTAACAAACCCACTTCGAAACGTTAATCTATGATTCTCAATCACTAATGGAGTCTCCAGGGAGTCCTGATAGGGACGAAACCGGCTTGAAAATTTCTTTCCAATTTAGGTGGGTATACACTTAAGAGCCGAGATGTTTGCCAGGCTTCGAAGACATTTTTTTGAGGATGAAGCAAAGACGGACAACGGGAAAAGTAACAAACCCACTTCGAAACGTTAATCTATGATTCTCAATCACTAATGGAGTTTCCAGGGAGTCTTGATAGGGACGAAAGCGGCTTGAAAATTTCTTTCCAAGAAAGGCGCGCATACACCTGCGAGCCGAACGATTCGTGAAACGCTCTGGAGTTATTCGAAGAAGTAATTTAAATGACGAATCAACCGCGAACCACGGGATAAGATCAAATCTACCTCGAAACAATTAATTATCGTTTGGAGGGAAGGACTTTTCACCAATTGTAAAATGTTGATCACTACTTTGAAAATAACATTTAAAGTGCGAAATAATTTAAAATGCTACTACCATCATTTAAATGCAAGCAGAGGACTGCTCTATCTAAATGTGGATACGACCCCTTTTACGTCGAGAACACAAAATGTCAACTATCTTTCAATGTATTAATGATATACAGTAGAACCCGGCTAATCTGAAATTCCGGTTAATCCGAACCGATTTTATTTTCGAAAAATTATATGTAATTGAAAAGGTTACTTGAAAAGATTTAAATACACATACTAAAAAAGGGCTTTTTCAGCATGCATAATTTTGTTCTTATTGAAGAAACTACTGCAATTCGCCGTAAGATAAGGTCACTTCATACAAAAGCACATTCATTATTCTAATGAAAAGGGGAGACATATTCTCTTTCTATTGCTTTTGAATAAAAAAATTCAAGAGATAGTAGTACTGAGTACTTATAACTTAAAATTTTGTAGCGCACATCTTTTTCTTTTCTATTTTTATCGAAATTTCGGGTAATCCGAATTTTTTAAAATCCGAACAGGCGCCGGTCCCAATTAGTCTGGATTAGCGGGATTCTACTGTATTAACCAAAATTAATATACTCGGGTTTTTATTCTTGAGAAATTTATTTATGGCATCAAAAAAGGGGGTTACCATTGAAAGCTTTGAAGTTACTGCAATTTTAAGTATGTATAGGACCCCTTCTGAAATTTTCAACCTTAGAATCTATTAGTAGACGTTATTTCCTAAAAATTGTGGTACCTTTAGTTTTAAGATAAAATGGACAGCGATGGAATAATGCTGGGTGGCTCCTTTTTTTTTTTCAGCGACTGTACTTCTTGACACTAAAGTTTTCCCATCACTTAAACAAGCTGGTGTATTCCTTTTTTTCCTTTGACGGAAACAAATTTTAGGGAAAACAAATTTTTACAGAAATAAATTTTACATGATAAAGCCATGAAAGTAGTAATACAAACAATCGTGATAAAAACAACATTCGTGTCCAATGTGCCTGTAAGACCAATATGGCATTACCTGCTCTCCAAGTAGGAAAAAACTAGCCAAAAAACCCAAAACTATCAAAACAAGCAAAAACTAGAAAGGTCCTACTGGAAGGGGGAGGACGAGAACATCCGAGCGGTAATTGTCAGTCCGGTTGCGACCGACGACAGGGTTAATAGGCTACTGTAGTCAGGTGCTCAAAGATTTTCCTAGTCGCAGTGACGCACGCCTTACATGGAAGGTGCTTGGATTACCGCACCTCCTCAAACGATATGACACTGACTGCATTTTATTTCTAAAGTCGGCAATACAGCCGACTGTAACACAAAAATAAGCATACCATGCAAATTGACAAACCACATTATTTTTGAATATATTATATTCAAAAATGTTTTATGTATTAAGTGGTAAATAAATAAATTGAAAATAGTATTATATATTACAAACCATGAAAGAACTCCATTGAAAATAGTACATCCCATTTTTTTGTATTGTGTATTGTTTGTAAATGTGTTAAAAAAGTGCACAATATATGAATCTTTCTCAATAAAAAAGGTTTGTAAGTGAAATAATGTTTCGTTACAGTCACTACAAACATATTGACAAGTAATGAAAAATAGAATATTTGATATTTTATACAACGCTTTTCTTCATTTAAATATAAATTATATTTTTAAAAATATTCTAAATATCACTTAAGATAAGAAACTGCTTCAAATACTAGAAGAAAGAAACTACTAATTTATTACTAATCTTTTTTTGCACATTGTGCAGCGAATAATCATTGATGGATGCTACAATCTAGATTAATACGAATTAGCGTAACATGGCTAAGTGCACTGTTTGTCACGAAGTCACAACCAACCATGGTGCTAGAATGCCTTCGAATTCGGAATTAATGCTCCTTGTAGTCAATAAAGCGATTTATGTGTAAGGATTTTCATTTTTTCAAAATTCTGTTTCGAGTGTATGAAAAAATTAAAAAATAAAATACTTCCTTCATATATTATATAGAATTTTCCTGATGTAAAATATTTTGTTTATAAAGAAAAAAATGCGGTATTATTTAACATTTACTAAAAATTTCGATTGGTCCAATTTTAATTGCATTGATTTCAGAGTTAACGAAAACCGTTTAAACTATAAAATTCTATCCCGATATTTCTCAATTGAATTTCCACTGTTAATTCAATAACATATCCTTTCAATTCACAAAATGTAATCGCCACATGACAAAAGTAATTGGATATTTAATTGTCAAGTAATTAAGGGACCAATTGTCCAAGCTGTTTTGCGCCGTCACGTCTTCTACCCCTCAGCAAAATTCAAAGGTAGATTTCAAAACTAAACTGACGCAGCGTATTTCACTGAAAAATATCGACCCATGTTCTTCCCATAGTTCTGACTAGCAGTACGCGCACGGCGTTGCCCGTGGGATCAGGACTTCAACAAAATGGAAGAAAAAAAAAAAAAAAAACGCCCACAATGACATGAAAAAGTTTTGAAAACAAAATCAAAACAAAAGATACACATTATTGATTTTCCCGCTTATTTTTTTTTCGCGATAAACGATATTAAAAAATTGCAACGTGAAAATTATTATACTGCAAGCAAAGTATGCGAGATGAATAAATACGTTAAGTTACTGCCGAAAATAATAATCAGTCATTCAATTCAAGGTTATGACGTCACCTCCCCTTCAACCAATCACATAGCCATCTGCGTTCCGAAGTGCCGTGCCGCGCGACGAACTCTCTCCATAAAAATAACTCTCAACCGCCCAGAAAGAAATTAATTAAAAAAAAACTTGAAAAGATATTTTAACCGTTGTTGTTTTAAATCCGACACAACCGTTCTACCTATATGTTGAAAAAAATTGAAAATAATAGTGTTATTAGAAAGTCGGATGCAACAAATTTAAAATCAAAAGTAACATCTTGAAGCCAAAACTGGGTATTTTTTAAAAATTTCTCAAAATTCAGTAAATTGCGTTAGAAATTCAAAACTAACTTCATTAGAACGGAAATCGTGTGCTCTTTCCGATGGTCTATCTATTTTTGTCGCACAGTTATTTGAAACCATTCTATTGAGAAATTAGTGCGAAAAATGAAACAAAACAACACAAAACATTAAATAAAAGAATTTCTAGATTAAATTTTAAAATTTCGGCTTCGAGGTGCATTCAGTCACCATTACGACTACCTGTGTGCCAAATTTCATGGCTGTAAGTGCGATAGCTTCGTCTGGACATCGCAGACAAACACACACACACACACACACACACACACACGCACACAAACATTGCCTTTATAGGTATAGACTACCCAAGCATACTTACCATATTTTCATTTAGTGGTTGAAGTGTCTTTCATATCATTGCTCAGCCCCTCGTGGCCTAGTGGCATGGTGACGACGACTTCGTGGCTGCAGGGTTTCAAATTCGAAACCCGATTCAAACGAAAAGAACCGAGGGTGCTTGGGGTCTGCTGCACGCTCGATCATACATGGTAGCTCAACTGCACTCCTGCACATTGCTGTAGTGGAAGCTTGGAGAGGATGTGGTAAGATTGTCGTCCCGGGAATCTAACCGCTGTTCAAAGATACTAGGTCCGCCCCAAATAGCCCCCCGTTTTGCTTAAAAAACGTGAGGTTAATATAACTGAAATAACCATAGTATTATCTGCACAGCTGTTAATTCTTTCATTTTCATTTTATGATTTTACCATCATTTTTATTTATCATTCATTTTTTTTTATCATTGATTTACCATCATTTTATTATCATCATTTCATTTTTATCATTGATTTACCATCATTTTACCATTTATCATTCCTTTTTTATCATTGATTTACTATCATTTTGATTTATTATTAATTTTTATGTTATTTACCATCATTTGATTTATCATTGATTTACATCAGATTGATTTACCATTAATTTTTATCATTGATTTTCATCCTTGATTCATCTTCAGTTTTTTATCATTGATTTACCATCATTTGATTTATCATCCATTTTTTATTGATTTACCAACATTTGTTTATCATTTTATCCAATAATTTATCATTCTTTTATCATTTAGTTACCATCATTTTGATTTATAATTCGAACTTAATTGATGTTGCAATCATTAGTTTCAACAGAAATTATAGCAATCTATTTTTCACGCTGTCAATAAATTCCCTCCTCCTTACAGCATTTGCATATATATCGCTTCCGAGTAACAAATTGTAATTTCGATTTATAGTATAAGCTGACATCTCAGTTAGTGTTAGAAGTCCTTTTCTATCTCATCAGTAAACTGTCAGAGCAATTTCCGGCGGGTTTTCCCTGCGTTGAAAATTCAAAATATAATACTATAGGTGGAGGTCGTGTCCTAATGATGTTTTAACAAACTACTCTAACTTTTAATCAGCAAATAATTTTAATACCAGATCGTGAGACAGATGAAGTCAATATACATATAAGGAAAGTTTCTGATAATAAATGAGTTCTAGTAGACTTTTTGTATGCTTCACGACTAAAGAAGTTCCTTATAAATCGAAATATAATTTTTTAAACTTGATTGGCATCAATAAATTGCTGTAAAGTATTCAGATTCTTTTACAATCGGATGGCTACATTTTACTATCGTATATAAAAAAGGTATTGTAATATTAATCAAAAAAAATCGAACTCAGACATTGGGCATCTATTTTATAGAGCCTCTTGGTTTGAAAAAAAGAGGAATTGTGTCGTACATCTTTCGGTCTGTAACACGATCTTGCAAAGTTGCCAAAGCTATGACGAGGTTTGAAATTTTGTATTTGCCTTACACAAAATTGTGCATCTCCGTCAAAATTTGAACAAATCCACTAGGAGCAGAAATCTGCCGTTCTCTCTGAAACAAAACACTGAAACTGAAAAAGCAACGACAGATTGAATGATTTAATATGTATCTTGTGATATTCGTTACAAATGTTTTTGTTATTTCACAAGTTTTCTCTTTAAATGTAGTGTGGCAATACAATATGTTGTCTTGAGCGTTGTACTTGAAAGCACGAAAAATGTTAGATATTATAAGATTTAAAATAGAGTTGTTAAGAGGAGACCAAAAAATGGAACATCTGATGTTGATATCAACTATGAACGATATTATGGTGAAAATTATATTAAAATAAAGTGGTTTTTTTTATAAAAGTCTGTAATTCCATCTGAAATACATACACTAATCTTATCATAAAATTGTAGATACACGATCTAAATGGCAGAAGAATGATGGGAAGATTGGGAAAGTTTAAACCTGATTCACTTTGACAACAAACTGTATATTTTGGAATGCGAAAGAAGGAAAAACAATAAAAATCGATGGAAATGAGCCAAGCGGCCGTCAATGATGTTGGAATTCATTTGGACTGAATCGGAACGAAACGCAAAGAAGAAGAATTGCCTTGCGTATAGAACCTCTCTTCGAGAGTAGCATACGATTAAATATCTGCCCGCTGGGAAATCGAAAAGCAGATTCACAAGCAGCAGTACAGAGAAGAAGATCGCTCCTCTCTTCGCTCAGGATTAGCTTCCTTTTAGACACAGTAAATAGCGTGCGTGTACTTTACTATTAAAATGGGTGGGAAAAAAACCGGGCTTAGTTCAAACGGCAGCTGACTATACTCAAGTGAATGGCGGCTTTGAATATCCTACCACTTCAATCCACTCCACTCCAAACTGATCCGTTTCTGATTCGCATCCTTTCCATGTCCGATTCAGTCGATTTTCGCAAGTACTTGTCATTGCGTGGTGTAATCTGATTCACGGGAAGGCTGTTCCAATCCATTTGGATCTTCTCAGCAGAATAATCCCACATTCTTAGTGAGGTAATTCACGGGTCCTATTGCACCAACCGCAAACCCACCACACTACGAATCGTCCCTAGACCTCTGCGTCGCATTGTCCACTTCGCTTTCAAAACGGTACCCTTGTCTTGATTTTACCAGAAAAGATCCTACCGATACTCCCCTACAGGTGCTTTTCGCTTTTGAGAGTAACGCTTCCTTCTCAAGGATCGTAATTCAGTTTTGACGGAATGCGCAAATGGAAAAGAACAACTTTGGTTATAAATCATTCCGGTATACAACAATTCCCATCGATTTTGCATTGACAGAAGGGGTTGTGAAGCGATTTGCGTCAAATGGAGTGGATTGCCTTTTCTCGTGATGCCTTCCAGAAGTGGTGTATGGATGACCGACTTAACGAATCCCATGTTCTGATACGTAGTGATCATATGAATCGTCAAGTAACAATCACCCGATTCTGAATAATATTCTTCTTAAGATGAGCGCAGTGAGCATGACCTTTTTTTGTAGGAAAAAAGAATTGATGTAATGTTCAAGCCCTGCTATGATGATTTAAAAATTGTTTTCTCCTTTTAATCTTACTATTCAGTCAGTGAATAGATTTGCTTGTAACAAAAATTATTTCAGTAATTTCTCGGCTCTTAGTGATCATTTAATTAAATATAATTATTTTATACAGAATATTATCTATGAAAGGAGTATCTGAACTACAGGAAGAACGTCAATGTGTTGCAAATAAAATCTTTAGGAAACATTCTGTTACCTTATCTTACGTCTTTATTCGTAAGAAGAATTCATCCAGAAATCTCCTAAAAGTTTTTCCGATTCTATTATAAGTCATATTTCCTTTTTATCCCTTTTACAGATGATTTTCCAGGCTTTATGTTTGCTTCCCGAGAAATAATTCGGCACCATTATTTATTTTCCGAGTTGTTTTCTGGAGACTTATGGTGAAAAAATGAAGCGTGATTTTATCTTTCGAGGAACATGGCGCATTTATAAATTGATTTTCGGACTTGACTTATTTTCGTCATTTCGTTTTCATTTCTGAGAAAAGCCTAAGGTTGATAAATTAAACGATGAAAGAGTTTCAATACACAGTTACCTTGCGTTCTGGAAAACTGCTAAAGATCTTTAAAATGTTCCTAAAATATATAGGTCTTAAATTACAATATCTTTAGATGTATTCCTGTAAAAATTCGTACAGAATGAGCAGCAACAACACAAAATGATCTTCTGTACGACTCATCAGAAAAACTCTTTCGTAATTTTTAAGCCTCATCACTTAAAATTAACAATACATACATTTCTTCCTGAGCCAAAATATTCAGAAATGGTAGAAATTATAGAAACACATCAGAATTTAACCCCTCTGTATAATTTGTAATTTCATTGTGGTAGAAGTTAATTCAGTTTCATAGACATTTAACAAACGGTCTTCTTGTTGAAAAATTTTGTGACTGATTATCCCAATTCCACATTCATCCAGTTAAGCTTTTTAATTTAGAATACCTACTACTTTACCAACATTTTGTATCTCCAAAATCACTTTATCACATCTACTACATCTAATTCTTCTTTTATCATCAAGATTGGTTTGTGTGCACGTGCACCAGTGCTAAGCACTTTTGCTAAGTCTCAATTGCTGCTTAAGCTATAGTATAAGAGCACATCGGAATAATCAAGATTGGATATAAAATAAATCGTAAAAAAAACTAACCTTATAGAAATTCAAATATTCTGAGTGGCATGTACTTAATCAAACTTTAACAACCACAGAAGGTAGTCCGCATGACATTGTGAAAAAGATTTTTTATTGGGGTTTGAGAGGAAGGGACCATTTTGCAGTTTTATAGGGGAAACTGTATTTAGAATTGTTGTGAACGAAAAGAACGTGAGAACGAATGATTATATTTGGATGATCTAAAAGGCATATAAAAAGATTTCTAGACAGTTTTATGATGTGGTCTTCTATTTTCTCTACTCTCATATCAGAGTGTAGAACCGAGTTTCTTTGGTAACAGGGAGCGTTTGTTATTATGCGAATAACTTTATTTTGAATTACTTGTGCATTGTTGCGGTTAGTCTTAGCTGCCAACCCCCAGATGGGAGATGCGTTTATCAGAATGAGCCTGATTACTTATTTATATAAAAACACTCTGCTCTTGAGTGACAACTTGGAATATTTACCAATCAGAGGTAGTCTCATATGAGATTTCACCCAAAAGTCCACTTTGATTTAAGATATGTCCCCGAAAAGTAAGGTTGCTGTCCAGTTTCACACCAAGATATTTTAACTCAGTTACCCATTCAATGGGATCTTCGAACAAGACAAGAGAGTTTGGTGTTAATCTACTGTGACCTCTTCTGAATAAAATAGCCTAAGTTTTATTTGTACTTACAGCAATTCTCGAAAGTTCTAACCATTCTTCCAGAGTGTTTGAAAAATCTTGTAGTATTATTGGAACAAATTTTTCTCTGCTGCCTTGGGCCATAGCAACCGTTTCATCAATCCTTCCTTTAGATTAAAATCTTAAGTTTTAATTTTGATAAATTTTCTTTATGTAATAGTATATTTTTACATCTGATATAAGTTAAATAAAATCTGTAGAAATTTAATAGAAATCCGTGCTGAATTCTGAATACTCTTTTCTGGACGTCTATGTAAAAGAGCATTTCCTCTCTATTATTTATTTAATAACGTTATATCCTCTAAACTTTGGAGCTATAATTGTGCTTACTTGGAAATTCGTGAACTAGAGAGATTCAATCGAATTAAATCTGACTTTTGAGAATGTTTAATACGTAGCCTCTGTCACGTGACTTCCGTTATCCATTCATCAGCGTTAAGCCTATTAGCATGTTCGTTAACTCTGGTTGGTTCAAACAAAGCGATGTGTATTATAGAATTCCTCGATGTGTATTAGAGAATTTGGTGTAAATTGGAATACTCTTCCCTTAATGCCATGTTCTAGAATAGTAAACATTTAAAATGATAAAGCGTTCTTTATGCGGAATTCCTTTCGGAATCGAAATCGTTTGCTTTTTCGTAATAAATCATTTTGTGACAAACTAACTAAAATATTCTTAATGAATTTCATTAATTAGGAATATATACTATGTGGTAAGTAAAATAGTTTTGGGGGGTCGTAAAGAATTAACCCTCTCATACCGAGCGAGGTGCTTCGGGGCGTCCTAGAAATTTTCCCTTAACAACGACGAAGGCCTGTCTGAGGCGGTAGGTTTCCTTTGAGGGGAGGGGAGTTTCTGAGATCGCTTAGGAGATAAGCGTGTTAGGGGCGGTTACAGAAGGGAAGGGGTTGTGGGGTAAATGATCACCCAGGTTGGGAGAGTCAAATTCATGTGTTAGCCTCCCAAAATAGCCCGGTTTTAAGGAGTTAGAAGAAAAAAGTGGCCTCGGGATTAAAGAGTTACTGCTCAATTTAAAAGTGTTTTTATGTAGGATTATGGCTTGTCCTCAATAAAACTTCTTCGCTCTAGCCATTTGTTGACTAAATTTTATTAATATAGACCTCCATGTCGTGAAATTGCTCATTTCTGTTGGAAATGCCATACTTCATCTCAAATATCATTTGAAGACGCGGCAAAACACATTCCTGTTAATATTTTTGGTAAAAACTACCATACACGGTATTTTCAATGAGGAAAAGCCAGTTATTCCACACAGTGAAAAAAAACAATGCATAGCGAACTCTTTCTGTAGTCAGACAATTATTATTAACCCTCCGTTAGGTGCGTGAAATTTTGTTACACGATTAGGCGAGCGGGGTACACTTGTCTCCCATTTTCTCTTCCTTTTTACAAGCATATATTTTTTTCTGAGAAAAGATTTATCGGCTGAAATTAAAGAAAGTTAAATATCTAAGAAAAGCAAAAATAATTTTAGATGACTATACTATGAAATCACAACATTTTCCATATACTTCTTTCAAATTCTCACAGTAGGCTTACTTATGGCATTTTTTACTATATTTTTGTTCAGTTTTGTTCCTATTTCTTCCACAATACTTGCATCTACCGTCCTGTACCGTTGATTCTTAAAATAAGATTTTCTGTTCTTTCTGATTCCATTGGAAGACGGGCATTGGTCAGCTTTGCATAAAATGTGAAGTATAATAAGAAGGAAAAACTTAAATTTTTGATGACATCAAGTCGTTTCATATTCTTATTGATATTTTTGTTTTCGAAAATTTCAAAGGCTTTAATTGTAGAGTTGTTTCAAAGATTGGAAGAAAGAACCATAATCCAATGACAAATATTTCTGGAGACATCATTTTCCAGCCATAGCTGAACTAGCATATGATTTAATTTTGTCATGTTATAAAATGCAACATATAAGGTTTTTTGTTATTACCTGACGTCAATATAAACTTAAAAATCCATTGTAAATAATTATGACACAAGCATAGCCAAATATTCAAAACTTTACTTCTCGTTTCTTATATGGTAAACGCTCTTTCATTAATTTCCATTAAATTTAAATTAATTGCATCGACATAAATTAGTTTCTATCTTTGTTAAGAGCTTTTTGGCAAATTCGAAGCTAGAAAACCAATTATCCGCTGTTAAACTAGTTCTACAGAATAAAATTCTCCGAAATTTAGTAAATATTTAAAAAATGTAACGAAGTCGTTCAGATAGTAATCATTATTAAAGAACCAGGGAAAGAAGAAGAACGATCAACTGCGAATTCCTGTTAAGCTGTGTTCCTACAGCCTGTCTTTCTACGAGTTTCGTCCGCAGTTCGCGTTATTCCCTGTCGTCGGAACGGGAAGAATGGATGTGGCTCGTGGGCTTGTAAGTGCATCTGTGGTTTCCCGCGTTGTGGCGGTAAATAGCTCGCGCATCAAAGGACCAGATGGCTCCATTGCATCCTTTCACTCGAGCACTGCCGAGATATTTCCAAAGCCAAGCGCTAGGAACGGCGCGACGCACAGTGGTGAAAAATGCCAAACAGTTGGCCAAAAAGGGTTTTTAAAAACTTATTGGTAAACCCGTAAAACTTAATTATATTGGTAGTCTAATATATTGCTCTCCTTTTTGTGTACTTTTCGACATGTTAATGAGATGCAAGCTGCCATGGTAGTTTGTCAAACTTCTGAATTCTTTTCAAAACTGCAAGTGTTTCTACATTCGTATCAAAGTTTTCTATATTATATTTTCGTTCGATTTCATCTAGTGGCTTGTTTTCTATATGGAAACTAATTAATAAGCTATCTGCGTGAGAACTTTTTATATCCTATTGATAGGAAACAAACAGTTTCTTTAATAAAAACTCGTCTTTTAATTGCAAAATATTTTTTTTATGTGTTCTAATAAAATCATTGAAAGAAAAAGTGTCGGATTCCAAGAAATTTCTGGCATTATAAATAATTTTACACAAATCGTATAATAGTATCTTTCTATTTCAAACAAATTTTCTTGCTACTTCTTTCTACTTTAAATGTTTTGGTTGTTTTATTGCATTAGTAATTATGCAATTTTTTTCCATTTATGTTCTTTTAGGGAAACTTTCGGTTGCATCACGATCAATTATTCGACTAGAATCGATACATTTTATAAAACGAATTCTTCTGTGAACAAAAGTGTCCAGAAAAATATTTTCTTTCTAAATTTTGCTTGCTTTTATTCGCTGATAGCGAACTACTAGACTCTGAAAAATGAAAATTATCAAAGCTAATTTCTGATTATCGATCAAGCTGAAAAAACTGTTCATTATTTTTTAAACATGCATCCTTAAAATGTGCCATTAAAAGCTTCTGAAGCCAGCAGTAAACGAATATTAGGAAGGGTAACTGAAGAACAGAGAAAGAGAGCGTAAGCGAGAAAAAACAGGTACAGAGTCTAATGCATGCTGTTAAAATGAAATGGAGAATAAAGAGACGCATTGAAATGCCAAAAACCTTGCTGTTTGCGAGCCAAAAATAGATACAATATCGGAAAACAATGCCTTACCATTACTGATTCATTGCAAATTTAAAACAAAATTTGAATACAATATATGAAATAGTGCTCTCGAAAAAAGTTCCACTTTGTCTTCTAATTTTGAAGTCATAATAAAAGATAAAAAGATGAGTTATGCAGAAAATATTTCTGTGAATGAAGCTTCAACACAAGTTGTTTCATAATAAAACTATAAAGCAACTGATTAAATCGTTAGAAAAGGATTTTTTAATCCTTCTAGGACGATATTAAAAATATCTTTAATTAGTAAATGGGATTTTGAAAGTTCCTCGAAACAATTTGAATCTAAAATACTCTTCGAAGATCTAACAGCTACAATGCCAGAATTCTTGTCACATCTATCGTTCCAGTTATTGTTTTGCCAAGTAGAGATTGACAACAGCATACTGGATTGCGAATCATCCACGACCGTCTTCTCGATATTGTAGACCAGTACGATTACAGTTCGTTCAGTAATCGATACAAATTCAGAAACAAGAAGCTGTATATGTGACAAACTAGATAACTGATTTGAATCCAACACACAAGAAAATTGGTGATTTTTTTAAATTTGTGATAACAGCAAACGCTATTACGAAAACTCAACGAACCAATGATATAATTTGTATTGAACCACAAGTAAACAAATTAAACATAATTTGAGGTTTGTTTAAAGCAATCATTGAAAACCATCTACAGTTCTGACTGTCTACGCTTTACGGATTAGATTCTGCTAGTGCTTATTATATTTTCCATATAAACTTACGTTAAGCAAATTGCAAACGCGGGGGAGGGCGAGAATTAAAATGGTGTTGAAATGTTAAAAAAAAGAATCCAAGATAAATTTAAATTGCAAATAGGTCTCGTGGTTGACAAGCTGAACCATGAATGCGAAACCAAGGGTGAAGAAGTCCACTGCTGCTATTTTATTTGTTTTTCTAATGATTATAGTGTAAGAACTGTTTAACCCTCTGAGCGTTTCACACGTATTTCTACGTCGACCTTGGACTATCCCATAAGCGGATAACACGCATTTCAACGTGTGGTCAGAGACACGCCGAAAGCGGTCAGCCCGAAAATATACGTCTCTTGTGAACTGTCTCTAAAGCGCGATAAACGTATTTTTCCGAATTTCTTCCCCCTTCCGTGGTTTGACATTTTGGTTGATTAGCTGGGTAGGGTAGCGGTCGACACAATGAGTGCTGATAAGAATGTACTTACTGCAAATTAGAGATACCACAGGATCCAAGACCCCACACCCCTTTGGCTTGGGGCATTTTAACGCTATCTGCATTGAGGTCTTCTTTCAGAAAGAAGGTCAGTTTTGGATTTTTTTTTCTAGTTGTGTGTGTCCGAATTTGGATTCTGTATAAGTCCGGTTTAATATTTCTCAGCCTGGATTGAAATTGTATTATGTTTCAAGTGTTTTCCCTGTAATACTCTTATTTTATATAAGATTTTATTTCAATGCATCAATGTTTTAATCGAATTGTTAAGTAAAATAGATTTTGTTGCCCAATCTCTTTCAATACCCCATTCAAGCATAGAAAAATTTGAGAAGCCGGGGGTGATAAGAAAAGAGGGGGGTTGTTTATTTCGTTATATAGCATTGAATTAAAAAAAAAATAACTAAGGTTTAGGTGTGATTTTTTAAAACTATAGCAGTTTTTTTTCTAGATGAGTTTTCTATATTACACTACTTAGAATTTCTTTTAAATTCATCAAAATGAAATAAATTCCGAAAAAAAACAATTATTTTTTCAAATAATTATTATTCAATTTATTTTTTGCTCACTTTGAACAAACATTGAAACAAATGTTAAAAAAAAGGATGAAAATTTTATTTTTTATGTTTTAAAATATTGTATTTTTGTTAGAGAAAATTTTGGTTTACATGGAAACGTAAAGAATAATATCAACTAAATTTAACGTTTCAGTGATCTTAACAGACTTTTAGTTATCTTATTAAGAGTCTGATAACATCTGCAGTTTAAGTTTATTTCAATAGTCAGTGAAAATGTTTATTTCTTTTTTAAAATGTAAGAACACAAAACCATTTCTAAGAAAATATCAATGCTTACTTCAATGATACTGTATTTATGCACTAGTTCCTTGAGCGTTATAGTTTTGCTGATATGCATTCATTAAGTGATCAAATCTAAATGCCTGAATTACATTGCTTTTGGTAGCTCTTATGCCAATTGCGAGCTGAATTTTAATAGATGCTATGAGACAAGAATCCACTAATATGTGTTACAAACCTATGATGCATCCCGACACGTACGAGATTAACGAGTTTGAAGACAGTACTTCTAATAATAATAGTAGTCTCAGGCATTGAATTATTTCCAAACTCCACCGTCACATTCTAGACAGTGTGTTTTATCACAATATCTTGTGTGTGTGCTGTGATTTGTAAAGTATAATTTTTTTAAATAAAATTCTGATTTATATACAGGTTTTTATTTTCATTCTGAACTTTAATGGATAATAATGAGACTCTTATTTATTTTCCAAGCTGTATGATATATTTCAATTAGATCTATAATTTTATTTTTTAAGAAAAACAGTAAAGTGTAAGCTTTATGTTAGTTAAATTTCCTTTATATTTGGTATGAAAAGGCCCAAAAATGTTTTTGAATATCACACCGATAACGTCCAAGACATTTATAAATTGTGAAAAAGCACCTGATTAATTTCGAATAGGTGTTAAATTTTTCTCCTTATGCTTTGATTTTGCGAAGTTTGCAAAAAATTGTCTGTAGAAAAAAAAATTCAATAACGCTTTACTTCGTAGCTAGCGCATTTTCGTAAAATTGATAGGAAAAAAAAGTTTGATCGTTTTTACATTCTAGTACACGAAGTATACAAAGAGAAAGTATTATAATCGTCGATCGTAAATTTCAACACGAGATTTTGATTAATCTCCACGTTTTAGACCTCCCTGAGTCCGAAGAACACAATTTTGGAATTTTGTTTGTGAACACGATAACTCAAAAACGGTTAAAGCTAGAAAGGCGAAATCTGGTATATGGACTTTATACAAAATTAGTATATTTCAATCAATTTTTGGATAAAGTCCGTCCACGGAAAATTTGTCTGTTAGGGTACATATGAACACGATAATTCCAGAACTTAAATAGCTAGATAGATAAAATTTGGTACACAGTTTTAAAAATTAGGAATGTAGGTCCGTATTAAATTTTGGACGAAATCCCTCGACGCGTTAACTGTCTGTTGGTTTCTGTAATCGCATGCTTGTGAACACGATAATTCCTAAACGCAACGACTTAGATAAATGAAATTTGGTATGTGGTCTTTTAACCCTAATTGTCCAATTTTCGTTTCAAT
>BGPR01023677.1:1362-24019 GCA_013235015.1 Araneus ventricosus | reverse complement strand
TATATATATATATATATATATATATATATATATATATATATATATATACAAATCAGCTTTATTTTGCTTCTACATTTACTTTCATTTGATCAGCACAGAATGAAATATTTAGACTCAAAAAGATATTTTTCTTTAAATAAAACTAACAAGAAAATTATAAGTGATAATAAGTAGACCAAAGCATAAAATTAAAAAAAAAAGTATTTATTCTAAAACTAACTCATAAATTAGATTTAATATTATTAATGAAGAGATTGTAGTCTTATCTTATCACCATGAGGCATACAAAAAAAGACAGTATTATACGGAATAAATAAAAAATTCGCGGCTGATTTCCTTTTAGTACTTTCACCTTAGGAAGAAAGATTAAATTTTTTTGACCCTGAAAGGACCTTTTCTTGTTGAAAGCATCAAATTCAAGTCCAACGAGCAATTATCAGAGAATTCTCTTAAGCCATTTTTAAAAAATGATTCAACTCTAATTCACACGATATATACAAACACATACACATAAAATCATGAATATATACATTATAAAATACAAATACTCTTGTAGACATACAAAACCTCATTCCTGCATATACAAAACATTGCACTTCTGAACACTTAAATAAAAAAAATTTCATTCCTGGATATAAAACATGATTTATTGTATTCACCATATTCCATGCAAAAAGTCAGACATCATGATCGTTTGTAATAAATGAACAAATTTACTACATCATTACACTAAAAAAAAAAATTATGCAAACTAAATTGATGCCATTTTTAAGAAATTAATACTGTATTGCAGGTCAAAATTTAAATTATACAGAAGTATAAACTACATCATATAAAAGGGTTATGTTACTGTGCAGTATTTCTATAAACACAATTACATACCTCTTTTGGTCGAAGAGATATCACTAAACAATATCAAACCTGGCTCTGTTCAACATAAGTTAGACGTAGTAATAAAACCAGTACAGTAAATTCTTGATTATCCAGCGATTAGTATCAAAATCTCAGCTAACCGGAAAAGATTGAAGAAATAAGGTTTTTTTAAAATTTTACATCGATTACTAGCGACCAAACTGTTCATTCACACGGGCAATTTATTTCTAGGATATCACTCCCACAGAGGTGTAGAAGGAAAAAAGAAAACAATATACGGTAGTGACATACACAGCCCTGGCTTTTCACGGGGGGGGAGAGGATTCAAAGCCAAAACCAAAGGAAAAAAGTTCTCTACCCTCCGCTGAAAAACAAAATCAACAACGAAAAAAAAACTAATTATTGTCCGATGGGATGAGCAGTCAGTATTCTGGAATTAAAAAAATGTTTGCTTTGGTAGCTCAATCATTTTCCTTCCAATAACGTTACGCTGTAGTTTGTCACTATTAGACTTGTTGCTGCAGCCCTTTTCACTGGGCCACTTTTGAAGGCATCAAATTTTAAGTAACATTATCACTGCACTTTTTTTACTAATGCTGTTGGTTTGAAGTAGACAGCCAACCTCTTTGATTACCTACATGAGGTTTTCAGAAAGAAAATTCAATGAGTCTCACATCCTTCAGGAGCACTTACATATCCACATTACTTACATTACATATCTACGTACAGACAACAAACCTGTGGAATAATGTACACCTTCTTCATAACCCTAACACATTTTGCAGATCTTCTTTCTTTTATGTTCAGTTGGAATTCCAGCACATTCTCATTCAAGTAGAAGAGGACTAAACCATAGGATCGCTGCACGATGCCTCCCCTCTCTGTTCAAAGAAATGAATGAAACAGACATAATATAGACAATTTAGCATATCTGACTCCAATTAAACAAAGATTAGACATGTAAGAGCAATCAAGCCTGCCTTCACTCTGTAATGATTGGACACAACACGAGCGCGTAAATCCATTTGCTGGAATCGCATCTTGGAGCTTAAATAATTGATGCAATCTAAATCCAGCTGTAAATGTTAAATGATTTTATGGAACATCCAGATTTCGACTTACTCAAGGTATAGTACTACTTCAAAGAGACAGAAGTTGCTACATTTGTCAGAATGGAAGTAGAACCCCAGCAAATCGAGATATTTGCATTTATCCAGTACTTCATAGTCAATATAAACAAAATACTACTTGCTTAATCAGGTAGCGTCCTATGGTTTATCATCTTCTATTTCTGGAGAATGCGGTTGGAGTTCCAACTTGGAGATATTGAAGAGAAAGAAAGATCTGCAAAGCATGTAGAAATTTACATAGTTGCAATAATGGCTTCCCTCTTTAGGTTTGCTGTTCATGTACAGATATGATGTAAATGCTCAGTATGAGAACTCATTGGGCCACTGCTCAGAAAAATCTCATGTAGATGTCGTAAAGTTGGCCGTTCACTTACCAAACCAACAACCAATGGCAAAAAAAAAAGTGCAGTAAATAATGCTGCTTAGGGTGATACCTTCAAAACTATGCAGCGGGAGCTGTACAACAAACTAATAGTAGCAAAACTACTGTACATAACGTTATTGAAGCAGAAATAATTGAATAGCTCAAAGAAACATTTTAATTTCCCAGAATACCACTCATCCCATCGGACAATAACCAGTATTTTAGTTTTTTAGTATATGAATTCCTATTACGTTTGGCATTTTCTACATTACAAGCCAATCCACAAGATAGGCTTCTAACCTGATGTGCTTTTGGTGATAACTAATCCATATTTTCTTGTAACTTTATATTTGGTTTGTCTGACAATTTGATGACGTTTGAATTATCTACTTCGACCAAAGAGGTACTATGATTATATTTTGAAATGCAAACGAACGATAACTTTCGCCCTTTTATAGCAACAAAAGCTTACCATTTTGTTTATATTTTAAATTTTGACTTTTTTGCAATACATTAATTTTTTTTAAATGTATATAATTGTTTGAATAAATTCTTTTTTAGTGCGCCAGTGATGTAGACCTGGAATTGTTCATTTTATTAAATTGTCTTATTCAAGGATGTCTGACTTTTGGTGAATACAGTGAATAATAATACAAATCCTTGTTTTATATCCAGGAATGGAAT
The DNA here is from genome assembly GCA_013235015.1 of Araneus ventricosus. Taxonomy (NCBI): domain Eukaryota; kingdom Metazoa; phylum Arthropoda; class Arachnida; order Araneae; family Araneidae; genus Araneus; species Araneus ventricosus. The sequence continues at coordinate 20,968 of BGPR01023677.1, read as the reverse complement.
TTTTTTATGTATTCAAATTTTGTGTTTTGTATATACAGGAATGAGGTTTTATATTATTCAGAAGGAGCAATATATTATTATTTATTTATATATTCATGATTTTTGTATGTTTTGTATATCGTGGAATGAGTTGAATCGTTTTTAAAAGTATTTTGAAATTCTCTGATACATCAGTACTGTTAGATTTAACCTGGTAGCTTCTACCATAAAAAACGGCAGGTAAAAATTCAATCTTCATGACTCAGGTGAAAGCATTAAAGGAAATCAACACGACTTTTATTTATTCATAATACTGCGCTTTTTTTGTATATGGTGATAGGATATGGACCACAATCTCTTCATTAATAATATTAAATCTAATTTGTTTTAGTTAGTTTTTTTAGAATACTTTTTTTTAAATTTTTTGCAGCTCTTGTCATTTGGTTATCCTTTCATAATTTTCTTTTGTTAGTTTTTTATTTGAAGAAAAGAAATATCTTTTTTTGAGGCTAAAATATTTTATTCATGCTGATTCGTTAAAGCATCAGGAAGCAAATAAAAACAGTTCATATATATATATAAATTTTGTCTTTTCAGACCGCAGTGTTTTTCTGTAAGCAGAAGCGGCTCAAGGTTTAAATAACAAACACAGGGAGGAATAACCATCCTCATGGTTGGCGTCTTACTGTGGTAGGGCTGAGCTCCCTAGTAATAACTAATTTTATTTTAAAGAATTCAGATTACGCCTAAAATATATGTGATATTTTAATTTTTTAACTTTCCTAAATAATCTTAGCGATACCTCATTTTAAATACTTCTACTTTCAACATAATTAACGCACTACAACTTTCTTTTAAAATCACGAGTTTCAAGGGGAATTCCCTATTCTGGGTACTTAAGCGTTCTGCGCATTCATTTCTGCCCTTTTTCACGCCGAGATGTAAGCTTTCAACAACAACGCGCCGCTCGGCGTAAACTTCTAAATTCTAGTCATGGAGCTACGTAAAAACTAAGTGCTTTACCTATGAATAATAACGTCTGATGCCTAAATAAAAGAAGATCTAAACAAAATTCGTCTCTTCCTTGATGAAAATGGACTGCCTTTCACTTTTTTAAAGCCAGATCTTACATATATATATATATATATATATATATATACGATATATTTTTATTGAATGATTTAATTATGTTAATTTGATAAATCCTGTGCTCCATAATATGTACCTAATCCAGTACAATTCTATAATCAATATTCTAGTATGATACCGGTTTGATACTGGTTCTGGTTTCATACTGGAACAGGTATCGTACCAGATCCAGTATCATACTGGATCCAGCATCATACCGGTTTATGAAACACCGGTTCCGGTATGATACTGGATCCGGTATGATACCGGTTTATGAAACACCGGTTCCTGTATGATACTGGATCCAGTATCATACCGGAACCGGTGTTTCATAAGCCGGTATATTTTTTTTATACCGGAATTTTTTTTTTCCAATACGGATAGCAACGGAGTAGCTATAAATTTGCGTTATTTCAAAATCGTCTGAAAAAAAAAATAAACTAAAAGTTATTAAACTTTAAAAAGTTAATAAAAATTGAAGGAAAAATGTCACAGAAATAAAATTGGTATCACTGAAAAGGTAAAAGTTTGGACTTTAAGATGGTATAAAAATAATTTTTATCGGACAATGTGTTCCGAAGTTACAGCGGAAAGAAGGATTACGTGATAGTTGATTTTAAAGATAATTTATTCCACATGTTTTCGCATTCCTGAAGGATCACGTGACAGTTGATTGAAAAATAAAATAATCTTCATCGAGAATCGCTGAGTCAATGGGCTTTGTTAATTATTTAATTGTTGTCTGAACTTTTAAAAATTAATAACAATCGAAGGGAAAATACCACAGAAATAAAATTAGTATAATTGAAAAGGTACTAATTTGAACTTTAAGATGGTATAAAAATATTTTTTGTCGGACAATTTGCTCCGAAGTTACGGCGGAAAAACGGTTTCGGTTAATTTCTAATTAACTGCCTGTTTAATTAACTTTTGGACTTCGAAAAGTTCATAAGTGTCTTCCTCTTGTCTTAAATAATAAGTGTACAAAATTTGGTTGAAAACCGTCCATTGGTTTAGGAGGAGATGTGGAACATAGCCACATACATACCCACATACACACATACCCACAATGACTTTTATTTATATTAAGATATTTCAATAGCGACCCGCACTCGCTATGACATCTCGTTTTAAATAACACTTTCACTTTTTCGCAAAAAACATCTTCGATGTCGCAGATGACGATGTACTTTTCTTTATTATGAACACAAATTTTTCCTGAAACAGATAATGAATGAGGACCACCCTTTCTTTGATAGTTTTGTTACAAACATTGTAGATATGGAGTGGTAAACTATCAAAGACTTTGGACCGAATATGGCAGGTGAAACAAGCTGCACGAATAGTAGATGTGGCTGGAGAATTGACGCTTTATCAGGAACGAGACATCGGCAGAGTATAAAGGTTCCGAGGTTAACTTTTCAGGAGACAGTTGGTAACAAGCTCCGATAATTTTCCCTCCGTAATCCATTTTCTGTTGTTCCCCGCCACTCTCACTTTTGTTTCGTTTTTAAGATTTTTTCCTTTTCGCCGTGCAGTACTATCCTACCGACTTTTAAAATGATTTTCGTGGTTGTAGACATTGAAATAAACAGACCGAGCAAATAACTACTTCTTATTTTATTATCACACTATTTAAGTAAAATATAGGAGAGTGGTGGGTATACGTGCATCTCCGTTTAGGTTACAAGTAAAAGTGAACAGCAAAATACCTGTATTCTCTCAGATAAGGGAATAACATATTGACACGTGATCAAAGTGAAGGGAATATTGGGTATTTTTTAATAAATTACGCAAGAGTTTTAGGGGAAAAAGTCTAGCGCCAAGGAGACGCGTCATTATTTTCGGTGGGCACATGAAAGCGATTAAAATATTCTTTTAGTAATAAATATACCAAAACGAGAGATTTAATATACCTCCAGCGCGGGAAAAGAACGAAACTGGAGTTTTAGAAAAGTGATTTTGGAATACATTAAGATTTTAAAATATATAATATTAGAATTTGAAATAAAATTAAGTGAGATTATTTCATATATATATATATATATATATATATAAAACTTGTTATATATGATCTTACATAAACAAAGTAAACAAGACATATCATGAAGCCATTCTTATACTAAAAATTCATTATTTAAACAATACAGCCAAATCTAAAACAAAATCTAAAGAATTGAAAATACTATAGATACCATGAACAAGAATTAAATTTAAAGATTTATGTCAACATGTAAAAAACTCTGTTTTTATTAAAAGTATTGAAAAAAGGCAATCCATATATATGGAGTTTTCAACAATTAATATAGCAGCTTGGCTGTGGACAAGCTTAAGATTATATATATATATATATATATATATATCCCATTTTTATTCTTGTTCGAAACCGAATTTCATCACATTTTTCTACTATTTGATCAAATTCGAACTCCTCCTCTTCTTCTAGAGGGGCGGCACCATTAGTACAGGTACCATGGCAGGTGCTACAAACAGAAACGCATTGCTAAACGAGTGTTGCAAAGCCGCTCCTTTGATTGAGGAGAGATCAACTTTGATCTTGGTTGATGATTTGAGAAATGCTGCGTATCTATAACAGTTACAATTAATAAAATTTAACAAAAGATATTAAAAATTAATTAAAACTTTTGTATTATACAGAAAATTATAATTAAAGTATCCTTACCTTTTGCCTACTATTAAATTTCATAAAAATCCATTAAAATTCAGATTTGTTACTTGTAGCACTTGGCAGCTACAATTATCATTTTGATAAATTTTTCTTTAAAATTCTAAAAATTATTCTTAATAAAATCAAAGAAGAAGAGAACTTCATTATTGATAGTAACGCTAAAATTTTGAATTTTCTCAAAGAAAATAAAATATATAACATTAATACATTTGATTTTGAAAATCTTTTTACTAGCCTCTCACATAATAAATTAATTGAAACCTGCTCAAATGTATATGATTTATACCTTAATACTGATTTAATAGATAAAAATAAATGTTTAGAAATTTATAGAGTTAATATTTGTGAAAATTATCTCTTTAATGGAATTAACTATTATAAGCAGTTTTTAGGAATTCCTATGGGTTGTTGTTTTCCTAGTGCATTAGCTAATATATTTCTTCACTCATTTGAGAGAGAACTAATTAAAAATGAACTTATTTTTGGTTATCGTTACATTGATGACCTTTTAGTGTTTAATTATAACAATTTTAACTCTATATATAATTGTTATCCAGAAGAGCTTAAATTAAAGAAAACTAATAGTGAATTGAACAAATGCAATTTTTTGGATCTGGAAATTGAAATTTTAAGTTTAGGAGTCTCTATTGGCATTTACGATAAAAGAAAAGAATTTAATTTTCAGGCTATAACACTTTGTGATTTTCAAACAAATCTTCACTATAAAATTATAAGAAATTCCATTTTTTCTCAAATTAATAGAATAAAAAACATTTGTAATAACCATTCAACTTTTGTGACAGCTTTAGATAATTTAAAGAATAATTTAAAAGATAACGGTTACCCAAATAATTTCTTTAACGTCAATAGCTTATTTAAAAAAAGTTTGAAGAGCTTTTATTCTTCTGGTAATTGGTTCGATTTTTTCTACATAGATGGAGCTAGGTATGCTAGCCGCCAGAACTATTCTTCCTTTGTTCTCGCATGTTTCTCGTTGGCTTCATTTCTTGCTTCTATTTCGGCAGAGGGTAAATATTTTACGTTCTCTAGTATCTATTGGATTTGTTATAAAGGACTTTATTATGTTTTTTTCTTTTTCCAAATTGATTATTTCTTATATTTCAGTTAATGGATGAATTCAGGCCACAGGGGGTATAATTTTGACTATGTAGTCTTACCCTTGACAGAAAATTTATCCATATTAGAACTCCGGTGGCGAGTGGTCTTTGAAAAAGTTCGCCATTCGAGTTCTCTTCCATTTCTTCCATTTTCATTGTATTTTCCTTTATTTTCTAATTGTTTTCTTTTATGTATTTTAATTATTAGATAATTTTTTTGTTGTTTAATTCTATAGTGATTTGTTGGTTAATTGTAGGAAAATTTTGTTGATGCAATCACTGGATGCTGCTGCGTTGTGCGCGCAAAAAGGTGTATTGTTATCGCTATTGTTTACTTCTTCTGTTTCTTCAGTATATATTTTTCTTTTTTTCTTTTCTATTATTTGCATATCTATAGTTATTCAAATTATGCCCATTAGCAGGGGCTTTGTATATGAATAGAAACATCTTCTCACCGGCTTGGGAGATAGCATCTGGTGTTGATGAGGGGTTATAAAAGATGTCAACAATGTTTTTCATCTGGTTCATTTGATTTTTGAACAATGTAACTATAGTTCTTTGCTTTTTCTATAAAGCCACTGAAAGCATAGAGAAAGAGGATGGTTTGGAGAAAAGAAAGTTCTTTTTGGAGCTTTCTTGTAGAAAATAATTTAGTTTCTACTTTTCCCTTGCCAGGCTTCTGTGTTAAATGTTACTTTCTGGTGGTGCCAAAGCATTCAGTAACACGACTAGGTCTACGTCTTTCCCTTGGGATGAGAAGTTGCTTTCTCTAATCCATATCTCCCAATATAAGCATCAGCATCCCCTGTAGCGACTCTCGTTTCAATTCCTTCAGCAGCCATTTTCTGTGTTATTAAATGAACATGCCTGGTTTTATTTCTTCAATGGCAAGAAAATGTTTCTGTCGAACTATGACAGACTGGTTGGGAGGTTTCAAGTTAAACTCAGCACAGATATGTAGATTTAGATTATACTGCCTAAATACACTCATTTGAAGCGTTAACAGAAGCAAAAGACTGAGTAAAGGGATCTAGTGGAGGGGAACGGAAGTGAGGAGAAGATGGGAGCACGACTGCTCATTAAATAGGGTTTGTCTCCCCCCTCCCTGACACCACCATTACTTACATTATACAATACTACGCTTTTATAATTATTATATAGGCAGGAGGTTTTTCTGAGGTCTATTGCTTCAGCACTTTTTATTGATTTCGCCATTACAATAGTTAATTTTAGAAATATTCACTTTTAAATCCCTTTCTATCTTCTAAACTATTGATACTACAAAAAATTTAGGGCTATTCTTGTAGGAAATTTAATGCATCTTAATTTTATAATTAAGTGTTTTTCGCTAAAACCCATAGTTTTCGAGAAATTTAAGAAAAACTGAGAAATCCCCCTTTTGAACCCCCTCACCCCCCCACCGGCGGGGAACTTTTAGTATATCGTTTAGGGCAGTCTTCCCAATAATTGTACCAAATTTCAAAAGTATACCCTTTTTAAATTTACAATTCGTTTACTGGGACTACGAATAGAAGGAGACTTGTGAAGGGGAATGTATGTGAGGGTAGGAAATGAACACGAATGTTCATCAAATAGGTTTGACCGACCCCCCCCCCCGCTTCTACATATACAATACTACCCTTGTATAATTAGTATATAGGCATGAGGTTTTCTGAGGGTTGTTGATTCAGCACTTTTAATTGATTTTACCATTACAATAAAGAATTTTAGAAATATTCACTTTTGAATCCCCTGTATCTTTTAAACTATTGATGCTACAAAAAAAGTTAGGACTTTTTTGTAGGAAATTTCATGCAGTTTAATTTTGTAATTGAATGTTTTTCGCTAGAGCCCATATTTTTCAAGATATATAAGAAAAACTGAAAATTCTCCCCTTTACCCCCCGCGCACCCCCACCGGCGGGTACTTTTAGTATATCGATTAGGACACTTCCCCCAACAACTGAGTCAAATTTCAAAGCTACACCATTTTCTTTTTCCATTTTTCCTTCGTTGACTGGACTACTTATCTTCCACCCCAGCGAGACTCAAATCTGGAAAGCGACCTCCCTGTTAAACGAGCTTTTAATTTCATTGATGGTAGGATCTTTTGGAGGTATCGGTTTGGGCCAGCAAATCTCTCAAACATAATATCACTGGTTATTTTGTCGCAGCTTGAGGTTTTCGAGTTGTAGAAATGACTGTATCCTTAAGATTTTCCCACACTTTGTTGAAGCCATTTCATTTTTTAAGAATCTTGGAATATGAGCTTCAAAAAACCTACTTTTCTTTTAAATACAACCAATTGATTCTTTAATATTGCGCCCCCTTGCAATTGCGCCCAGGGCGCATGCCCTACCTCCCACACCCTAGTTACGTCACTGCATATAATAGTTTATTTTTGAAACTTATAAACACTCTATACAACCTTTTCTAATCATTGAACGACACTAAATTTTTCATCCAAATTACACTACAAATGAAATAATATTAACACCTACAAAAATACTCCATCAAATTTCTTGAAATCATCTGAAATACCTGCAAGAATTTCTTCGTTCGCTCTTTTATCCGTGAATAGGCTTGAAGGGGCATTGAAGTGTATTAAATCTATTTCAATGCAAAAAAGTGCAAGAGCAAGGGACGATAAGGTCCATAGAATACAAAAAATGTGCCACTTAATGTACTTAATGTAACAAATGTAAATTTCAAAAACATTTTATGCGGCCTTTCCAAAATAATACTAAAAAATTTGTAAATATTTGGTTTTTATTTCTTATGTATATGCTCCCCCCTGACGGCTGCGGCCGAGGCCATGGGCGGTGGTGTAGTCGCAAAATAAGCAGTGCCGGACGCTCTAAAAGCAGTGCCGGAACGCTCTAACTTGGGTGTTCTCACAATTTTCTTATTATTTTTTCTCGTGAAAGAAAAGCAGTGCCGGAACAGCGTTCCTGTGCGTACCGGCTCCACTACACCCCTGGCCATGGGCTAGGTTGGCTCTATGGTAAATCTGGCCCTGCAGGTTACAATGGATAGATGACTGACAACACAGAGTCTGTCTCTTCAATTAAAGATTAGTAGAACGCATGACGAGTACATCACGTTCTAAAACCAGTCATACACGACATTCACAACATGAAATGTGAGCAGAACACGTTTTCACACGCAGTGAGTATAATAATATTGACAATTGAAAGAAATAATGATAATACTTTTTTGGACAGAAAACGCAACGTTTTTTTAATATCTGTCATTAACTTACTTTAAGTGCCGTTAAATGAGACACTGCCATTTTACTTTCTTGTTTCGTGGGCGGATTCAACCTGCTTCTTGCTCACCAAGCTTTATCGAAAAATCTTCAAGGAAACGATGCGGGAAGGCGATTTCGTAGTGGTGAAGGCTGAGTCTACTCAAGCAATCACTATGATAAAAAAAAGAAAGAAAAAGGAAAAGAAAAGAGAGGAAATGATTGATATTACCTAGTCTGAAGAACAAATATGTTAGTAGCCTGTTCAAATGTTCCTGTTGCTTTTTGCAGCTTGAGATCAATCAATTGATTACTAAACCCACTTTGCCAGGAGAATATTTTTGAGATGGAAACCAATATGTTATCCATTATAGTCTATTAAATATTTGATGGTCATTGCCTTTTATATAAATGGAGTAAATTCACATGACGTCACCGTTGCATGACAATCACAGCTACACATGTCATGGAACATCTAATTGCTCGTTGTCTTATCTGTGCTGTGTCGTTACGTCTGTTACCTCCTAAAAGATGCACGGTGGATTCAGAAATGAAATCGGCGTAACGCTTTTGACATGTATTGAATCCACTTCTCAAATTAGTCCTAAAATCTAATACTATTATATTACGTGAAAAATAGATAATGGCATTTTTGGTTGAAGAATTTTATCAATTTTTTTTTCTTGATATAAGTAGAATACGTTACATGTTGTATTTCTAAACTTAAATTGTTAAAAGAAATAAAATTATAATTATGTAAATTTAAAAGGAAGAGTTAACTAAAAATTGTATTCTAGTTAGCTGATTCACCCATAAGTAACTACATTCCAAGAAGGAAGATCGCTTAAATCTTAGATTACTGTTAGAGATTTTGTTTGAGATTGACCAATATCAGTACCACTTTTGTTATACGAGTCGATCGCGCGCGCGCGCGACTTATACTTTTTTAAGAGTATATCCTTTGAAATTCTTCAACGAAGCGCCGTATTTTGGAAGGCAACTTACAACACCTAAATCTGCTGTTTACATGATGTTGATAAAAGGAACGGTTTCAAATAAACACAACAGTTTTCTTAAAAATAGATTTTTTTTTTTACGCTTTAAAAATTCAAACTGCTGAACAGATTTCTTTCCGAAATTTGCTCGCAAATGCTATGAAGCGTAAGGAAGGTTTTAGTGGAAGTTTCGTGGCAATTAATTTCACAGTTAATTTTTCATTAAATAAAAATTAAGTTTCCCCTACGTACGAGCAGTTCAAGTTCTTCTGCTAACGCATGTAGAAGTAAAAACAATAATGTAATAAAAGTAAAACGCGAAAATAATTTATACACCATAGAAATCCAAACCAGATGACGAATAAGCATTCAGTACTGAACAAAATGCAGAAACGCCTATTTAGGATAATCTCCTCTGGCTCGGTCGATAAGGCACCTATCCCTGAGTCTTATAGGTGCGACCCTCATATGAATACTCTTCTTTTTCAAGAAAGTAAAAGTTTCAGCGTTCTGTATAGCTGATGCCTTTAAATCCAAACAATTCAACAGATTTTCTTTGAATTTTGATCACAAGCACTATGAAAGCACAAGGAAAGTTTTAGGGGAGATTTCGTGACAATTAATTTAATCTGAAATTGATATAAAAGCAATGATTTGTATAAAAGTAATTCTCACATTAATGATATTAGACATGAAAGTATTTTTATTCCGAGAAACGCTGGGTATATCAGCTAGTAATAAATAAACGTTAGAAAATGCAATCAAGTCCTTTGATATGATGTTATAATCACATGACAAGTGTAACTGCTCATGTCATCTAACATCTAACGGCGTGTAATCTCATGTGTCGTCACGTCCTTTGCAGTTCTACAAGATACGCAGCAGATCCAAAATTGAATTAGTGCAACATATTTGACATGTGTCGCGTGGGAATAAAGAGAGTCAATTGACTGCATTTATAACCTCTTTTATAAAAACATTTTAATAAAAAATATGTTTTACAAATAGGTCGAATGAAAATGTAAAGAAAACCAGCAAGCGTGTTATCCCCTCGACTTTTTCGTTTTTGGGCTTCCTAGTATAACGAAGAAATGCTACTATACATTATTATGATTTGGTATTCTTCTCTTTCATAGATTGGATTCAAAATGTAATACAGATCTATAATTTTAGTGACAAAAATAAGCAATGCCGGGACACTCTAAAAGCAGTGACGGAAAGCTCTAATTTGGGTGACAAAAATCGCGCTGTATTAAGGACGTTTTCACAATTTTTCTTTTATTTCTCGTAAAAAATAAAATAAAAATAAATAAAAAACAGTGCCGAAACGGCGTGCCGGCTCCATTACACCCCTGCACAAGATCCCATACGAAATTCCATCTACCCATCTCTGTGATTTTGAATTATCGCGCTTACCCACACAGGAATAGACATACCAACAAGTAATCAACTTGTTGACCGATTTGGTCCAAAATTTGATACAGATCTACAATTCTCATGATAAAACTATATGCCAAATTTGAATCCATATCCATTGCGTTTTTGAGTTATACATACAGATGGACAGACAGACTTCCCCCTAGACGGATTTCGTCCAAAATTTGACGCTCATTTACAGTTTTGGTGTTTCGTTATTTAAAACCTTTATTAATGTAGAATATTTCATATCAATTCATCGAATATCAACATTAAGAATAATCTTTTAATAATCATTAACTCTGCATTGCTCGGTGATTTATACTTCTATCACTCACCTTTTGCCTTTTATTAATCACTCACCTTTTGCCTTTAAAAACTAATTGACGAAATTATTTATTTATTACAATTTTGACTTGAAGCTTGGAAGTTTTTTAGCGAAGAAATTTTGATTGAACTTTTACAGCTTTTAATTAATTAATTTGAATTACAGAATCATTTCGAAATTAATTTTAAAATTATTTATCACGCATTCCCAATTCTTATTTGTTTAGATTTAAGCAACTGCAGTCTAAAAATAATAATAAAAAATCGTTAAGTATAGGATTAAAAAATATTTTATTTGCTTTTTTTTTATTTTCTTCCAAGTCACTTTTGGCGACCAACTTGTTCGTCATTACCATTAGTTTTGCCTCATTTCACTTCTAAAATTGGTGAATAATGGCGATTAATTTATCATCTTTACGCAAATGTACACATGATATCGAGTAAAATTTCTTAGCTCGAAAATGAGGTCCTGACGTTTTTCTTCAACCTGAAATGAGTCTCGAGTGGGAAAAGTTTAAGAAGCTTTGATATAAAAAGAAAAGTTGATGTACTTTTTGCATAGAAGAATAGTCGAAGTACTTCTTTGTCACCTGAAATGCTCACGGCGATGGCTCGAAATTTTAAAGTTGTAGTTATGGACCTTTTAATTAAGTGAAACTTGAAAATTAATTTTTAAAAAGTGCATTAACTAAAATTATTTGGTCATCGATGAACTTTTCCCAGAGATTGTATTTTGAACCATTTGACAGAAATCAGATGAAATATTCAAACATATAATTTTTTCAAACTGTACATGCGGTACGGTTTTAAAAAAATCGATATGGTTTTTCCTACACATTTTTAAGACTGTACACTCATATGTCTGCGAGCTACAAACCTTCACTTTATCTAGATGCATCATTATAAAATTTTTTTGGAGCATATGTGTTTGGATTGAACCGCACCTTTTGTTTGGCCTCGACAAATGCCATTGATTGCGTGCACATGCATGTAACAGCATGCTCAGTCCGGAAAAAGATTTCCAGCGTACTTTTCTAATGACCAACATGTTTACACATGACAAGGTTATATATTTTTTTCTCTGAAAGAAGTAAGTGAATTTTCGTCTTAGCAACCCCCAAGGGTAAAAAACGTTTCAAAGCCAGCTAGTTCTGCATTGAAGGTCGAGATAATGAGTGTACTGTTCTCCTTTCTTCCTTTTCTTAGAAATCGGGTAAATGAAATAGCTCTCAGCTATACTATAGATAATAATATCTTGAAGTAGTTATTAACATCATTAATGAGTCGCATATTTTGGGGGAAATATCAAAATTATTTCTAATTGCTTTGATCAAATGTTCAAGTGACCATATTTTCTGAACTTCAACCTGGAACGCTCTAGAACCCGAATATACAATTCAGGACGGTGGCTAAGAGGAAGGGGTCTTGGATAAAATCCAAAGAAAATAAATAACAAATCAGAGTTAATGAAATAGTTAATTATGTAAATTATTAACAATAAAATAGTTAATTATGTAAATTATTAACAATAAAATAGTTAATTATAAAAATTTCCAAACAAAAAAAAAAGGTTTAGTTTTAGTTATATTAATGTCCCCTTTTGAAGAAACACGACATTTATTTTGGAACGATTCTCGCAATTTTGAACCGTTATCAGATGATGAGGACGACATCTGAGCCGGCACTCCCCTCTCAAAGCTTCCGCGCCACACTAGTGGGAGGAAGTTTAACACTCGCCAGATTTGAGGTGTTCCGAGTTCGTATACACGGCTGCTCTTCTGTAGGATCGGGTTTCTTATTCGCGACCCACCAGTTACGAAGCCGAGACCTTACCACTAAGCCCTGAAAAGAAAGGGAAAGACTCAAGAAGCACAAATAAAATATTTTACTATTACTTTTGCTATTTTCCCTTCAGACTTATTCATCTACGTTTGTTATATTAACCCTTAAAAGACAGATTTTATAAAATTTGAATTAAAAATTTTGGGGGGCTTTCATTTCTTGAATAAAACATGGGGAAATACTTTAAAAGATCCTATTTTGTTTAAAGTATGGTTTATGACTAATATCAGTTTGTTACCAACAGATAACACTGGGATTTATTTCAGAAAAAAAATCCTTGATAAAATTCTATAATGTCAAACAAAGATGAATTTTAATAAATAATAATACGAATAAGGAATTTCTTTTAACATTACAGACTAAAATTTGGTATTCTCAAGCGTACAAACAAAGCTAAAAAGGTGCAGAATCCAGTGAAAAACATCAATTTATTTTTATTTTTTTATCCGCATTCAGGCTGCCATCTATAGGTTGTGAATTGATTTAATAAAAATATCAGTTTGTGTCCTATTGGGCAACAACAGGCATTACAGCTTCAGTCTTATTCTCAAGATTTTAGAAGACAAAGTTGGGTATGTTGCTTAAAGGCAACGCTTGGAAGAAGATTCTATTCCTATAGTAAAAGTTGGAGAGGCGAATTTTCCAGAAGCTAATATTTTACAAATTAAATCTAGTTAATCTCTTTTTAATACGAACTTTTGATTAATAAGAATAAAAAGGGATATTTCAGGACGTTAAATTCAAATACGGTGCACCTTTTCACCCCAGAACTACGTATTTTTCTTATGGAGGGAAAGAGAGTCGACAATCGGGATTGTTCCGGCTAATCCGGGACGCCTGTTAACTTTAATGCAAAGAAAAAGATGGGAAGAGAATTTAGTTTTACTTTATTTTTATGTAGGCTTAACTATTTTAACTTATTTTTAAAAGGTTTGATCTTTTTAGTTTGAGCTATTTACTCATAGATAAAATCCGGGACAATTAATTCGAATTTGAGACAAATCCGGGATAGTTTTTTAATCTGGGAGATACAGTCGAAGTTCGGGACTGCCTCGGCTTATCCAGGAAGTATCAATTTAGCTATAAATTTTCTGAAGCTGAATGGAAATAATTAGGAGAGAGTCCCCGAAGTTGGATCACCTGGACATTTTTTAATGTACAGTGTCGGAGAAGAAATTTTAATGGAAAACAAGTAATTTTTTTGTGGTTTATTTTTCTTCTGCACAGTGTAATTATCTTTTTATGAAATGCACTTTAAATTAGGAAAAAATAAGCCTAAAAAATGTCTCATCGCTCCAATCAAGGAAACCGGTTGCCTAGATTGGACCACTAATTTCTTTCAGCACAATTAAAGCAAAAAAAAAATGATTCTCAAATTTACACCAGCACACAATGCATGAACCCAAGTATGACATTTTATGCACTGTATCACTTCCTCTTTTCCCTTTGTTACCTTATAAATGATGCAATTGTATGTATGTAATCTACGTATCTTAAGTTTTTATACTTTTTGATCCAACATTTTATGGCTTTAGTGTCCTTTTATTGTTTCTTGCTTTGACTTGTTCCAATTCGAATTTATGAGAACTACTAGTACTGATAAACTGCTTTCTGAGCAATCCTTGTAATTTAAGATAATAATCCCATAGATTTAAATGGTCCAATTTAGGCAATCGTTCATGGTCCAATCCAGGCAACCTCTCTTTGGACAATAACAAAATAAATTCCCCTAACCTTAATTTTAAACTATTTTCATAAAATAGTTATAATAAATTGTAGCCAAAGAAGTTTCCTAGCTGAGGATATAATAACATATTTTCCTACTTTATTTAGAACAGCGTAAGGGCTTTTTGTCTTTCGTTAAAATAATTAATTGCTCATACTTAAATCTAAACACTTGTTCTATTAACTGTAACCACGCAGCGCTTTCTCTTAGAAATGATTCATCCCCGCAAATTTGTTAGTAAGGGTCGCATGAATTTTTCTTTGCCTAGAAAAATTCATGATCTTTTTCTTGCCTGGTATCCTTCCTTACACGGCCCTGCCAATACTACCACAAAAATACTATTACAATCAAAGATCCAAACAGACATTCTAATGAATTATAAGTCAGCAACTGTCACTACGTTTAAAAAATACCGAGCACACAAAAACGTAACGGAGACTGCGCCAAAAACCGTGCTTCACAATAAAAACAGATATCATTTTTCAAGATATAAATAGAATATATAAATATTCGACATTCCTATCAAACTAAGCAGGTCTCAAATTTACTAACCGTAGTTTAAGAATATCCCATGCCTTGCTTTACCCATTTGAAATACAAGATAAAAAAAAAAACAACCAAAAACCGTATGTGTTTAGAATCTACAGGTCGAGATCAAATGAAGGAGGGAAAGGTTAATGGTACGATGATATATTTTTCGCAGGTCGTAAAAAGACGGGCGAAAAAAATGCCTTCTTTTTTTCCTTAATCACGCAAGGCTAAGAAAAAAAATAAAGACAGTAGAAAAGTAAAGAAAGAAAGGATCTGTGGACTACCTTCAGCGGCACTTGCATTGAACACCAAATTACTCTCGATTCTGCAATTTTAGCTCTTTCAGCGCAATCATGCCTACAAGCTGTGCAAATATTCATTCATTACGGGTTTGTTTAAGTGTCATAAGGAGTTGCTTCTTTAATTCGTAGAGAAGTCAGTAGGATCGTGATATTAGAGTGCTTCTTTTGAATCGGTTTCATTGAAAAACGATTTATTATTTCACTTATTTCATTAGTTTATATGTGTTTATCAAAGGTGGCGACAGGCAATCAGAGAGACTCTAAAATAATAAATGAATATCTGTAGGTTGTTATGGGTCATTTTGTTATGAGGGATATTTCTAAACCCTTTAAGCTTGTTTTTATTTTCATTTATTTTTGGAAAAGTGGCCCTGTCATCTTTTTAACAAAGTTAATTCATATATGAATATTGCTAGTTTCCAAAACGAGTGTATAAGTTTGGTTTTTATGGAGAAAAGTTCATAGGGTGAGTGAAATCGGATAATGATGCGTAATAAAGTGACCAGGGGCTCTCCCACGATCCTACCGACAACCATTCTGTTGCGAGAAAATGACCCGTTCTCCCACTCGTGACGTCACAGTTCGCGATGTCATCTAAATCCGTTAACACGAAGCTTCCGACATCGTTTGGGTACCGAAATCCCTTGCGAGTTTCAACCGTTTTTTCTCACCACGCTAAAGGCAAGGGAGAAGCACTTGTCGCTAGTGAGAAGGTTGTGTTGTTTGTTTCGCGATACTTTGAATGATGGCTCTAGTTTTGATGTTAGCTCTTGCGCAAGAAGGGTTCCTAGGAATATTTTAGATGTAACGCTTTTGATTTAAGAGACGATTTTACTTCTAATTTCCGATTGAGCAAACAATTAACTTTTCAGCTCATTCAAGAACGTAACCCTTTTCTTGAGCCGAA
The DNA here is from genome assembly GCA_013235015.1 of Araneus ventricosus. Taxonomy (NCBI): domain Eukaryota; kingdom Metazoa; phylum Arthropoda; class Arachnida; order Araneae; family Araneidae; genus Araneus; species Araneus ventricosus. Next base: position 4,762 of record BGPR01023677.1, on the reverse strand, counting down.
AACAACAAGGAAGACTGCCCTCAACACTGAAATCAAAGTAAGTGAAAAAAATTTTTATCATCATTTTATTAATATATAGTAATTCATCGCGGTTCAACTTACTAAACAATGTTCTGTTAAGAAAAATAAATCAGTTCTTGGTTACACGTATATCTTATACTTGGTTATTTAAGGATTTAAAATAGTTGTAAATTTAACAGCATCAGTGTTTCACCACATAACCCTTTAAAATTTTGTGTAATAAATTATACTTAATAAATATTCTATTTTTGGGTGTCCAAAAAGAAATGGTAAGGAAACAAATTCATTGGTGCTAAGTTCTAAAAAGGGTGCTAAAAAGTTGGAAATGATTTTCTCATTCGAGTATCTCATTCAAATGTCAGCAACTGCATTCGAGAAGTCTCGGAAGCCATGACTAACTATCATTTAAAAAAATGTCAAGTTTCCTGATGATCAGAGGTATAATTATGAGAAATACACATTATTTTTTTAAAATTGATTGTATTTCATTTATATTATGTTTTCTACTTGTATCATCTTCTGCACTTTATGAATTATTTACAAATACCTGTTGCTTATTAATTTTTCAAAAAATGCAATTATTTATTCAAAGGTATAGTTTCCAAAAGAACAGTATAAGTTTCTGGGGTTTTTTTTGGCAGCTATATTACTTGTGAATTCTTACCAAGAGTTGAGGAATAATAAACTGTTTTTTTGGTGGTTAGAAATAACATTTAGCTGCACATGATTGCCAATTTATCGAGTAAACTTAACTTGCAACAAAGCTAGGTTTGTGATAACTGTGCTTAAGCAGAAATCAATTTCATTCTGTCACCTTGAATCAAAAAAGCTTTTTAATATGCACCTGAGCATCAGTGAAACTTTGTCAAAAGAAAATTGAAGGAAAATTAAAAAATAGAATATTTAACACCTAAACTGAATGTAAAGGATAAAGTGTGTGAGTATAAGCATCATATGAAATTATTTTTATGACCGGTTGTGGTAAACATGAAAATCTGATTATGAAGTGCGAGTTATGTTTCCATCTATTAGAAGTAGTTTTCTGAGACATTTTGGTCAAGTTCTGGAAAACTGACTCATTTTCTTTTCCTCCCACCTCGCATTGCGTATGCCCAAGGTATAGCTTCAGCAAAACCCTGGCGACTTTACTACCTTTTCCTTGTCTAATTGTTGAAACTGATACAAAGAAGGTGGCAATCTTATAAATAATATCTGAACATCTCAGTTACATAATTTGTGAAGTTTTTATCTTTTATTTAATTTTTTCCTCAAAACCTTTACTTCTTCATTTTAGGAGACAGTGGCTATCCTCAGGAACTTCTTCTGCATACCCTGTGTTCTACAGTTTCCTCTGGGTCTGCTGAAGATACTGTGTTTAAAATGTATTTTCAAAATATAACCATGTGTTCTCTTTGTACAAATTTTATAGAATTTTTAACAAGTTCTCTGATGCACAGGTTTCTTGAATTATAATGCAGTCATTTTTCAGATTTATTTCTACATTTCATATTTAGAAAAATGTTATATAATTATGTCTAATAATAGTGATGTATATATTTCATCTATTATTTGTTCAGATAAGATGATTACTTAAAATTAATGAAATATGTAAATGATCATAAATTCAAAATTTTTACACAAGTCTGTTCCCATGTGCACGTCTGCCAACCTCGTTGACCTTTTGCTACGTACAGCCACCTTTCCAATGTTATGCTAATGGTGTTTTTAAATTGAATTGTTTACATTTTTTTAATTCATCATGTTTTACCTTTTACACTCCTTATTTCTAAATTTATCGTGCATTTCAACTTTTCTGTGTTCCGTTGCATTCATTTTTGTAATCTTTATTGTCTTTCAATATTTTTTATAAGCATTGGTGTTGAATCCTTGCATGTTTATAAGTCAAGATTTTTTACTATATATATGAGCAACTTTTTGAACTTTGAAGAGTAATAAATTTACTGTTTTTCCTTCTGCTGTGCCTATTTTATATTTTAATATGTGTACATATTACTGATATGCGTGCATATAAATGCCCATATTTTAACTGCTGACATTTTTAAAAATGGACTGTGCTTATTTTGAATTTTTTATAATATGGCATTTTTTGTATAATGTAACAAAAAATAGCCTTACATTATGAATTATTTACATATTAGTTTGAAAGAGTTTAGTTAGTTAGAGTGGGAACCCTGTTTTTACACTCTGTAACTGGAGTTCTCTCTAGTGTGTGTGTTTTAAATAAATAAATCACATTTTTGTTTGAAAATTTTCAGTGTCAGTCAAATTTTGTTCAATCCAGGGTGTAAAAAAAAAAAATAATAATTTGTGCAATAGTAGCCATTACATACATACCTTACATTTGACTTAAATCCTGATTTCATTACGATGAAACTTTACTTATTACTTTTAAAAGAAACATATGTTGAAATTATTTTTCATTTAATAGAATTTAATGTGATAGACTTATTTTGGTGAATATAAACTAAAAAAATACTTAAACAAATGTTTTTAAACAAGATTATTTTTTTTATGCTAAAAACATTTCTTCCTTAAAAAAAACTCAATTGGAAGATTAATAGGAAAACAATTTTTAATGTGAAATAAATAGAAGCTATTTCATGAAAGTAGAGTTTACGAAAAAAATAAAACTGCATTTTAAATGAATACCAGATTTTCCTGCCAATTCTAATGAAATGTTTATATAACATTCTTTTTTATCTAAAAAAGTTTGCACAATTGTATATATACTAGAATTTGTATGTATTTTTCTTTAAAAAAAATTTAATATTTTCTATTGATATTTTAAGTTCAATATTCCAATATTCAACATTATTAATACAGCATTATATAGATAATGTCACAATACTTAACGGAAAATTATTACTTTGCAAATAACACTAAATAAAAACTATTAACATTAAAATTATGTAAAGCACCCTGTACTTAAATTGTAGAATTAGACCTTGCCTGGCTTAGGGCCAGCTTTGAATGAAATTCTAGTTTGATTAATTCTTATTGTATTCAACCTTAGACATAAATAAAAACAGCGTGTTAACTATGTAAAAATACCTATCAAAATAAAAATCTTAACTAAAAATAAGAATTCCAATCGGTGATGCAAATTATCCGGGTATTTATTTTTAAGGTAAATACCCCAAATGGTTCTATTCAATAAATCGAATTTATGCGATTTTATACTTTTTTTAAAATATAGTGTTGAATTGAAACACATTCAGAACTTCTATACAGTGCAACAGAAACCTGAATAAAGATGACTGAACATTACTTTCATAAGAAAATCAATATTTATTCCACGATTAATTAAACAGCATTTATAATTCTAAAGTAAAATTATAAATTTAAACAAGAGATTCCT
>BGPR01023676.1:0-18701 GCA_013235015.1 Araneus ventricosus | reverse complement strand
GTAACCGTTTTTTTTCGGTTATTTTTTTGCCTCGGTTTAAATCAGCTATTTTTTTTCAATTCCAAAAACCGGGGCAAAAAACCGGATCGGAAGATAGGCTCGATTTTAGGTTCGACTAGACTAAAATTTACCAAATTATAAAGCTTTGAATTTCACCATCTTAGGTCAATCACCGACAACCGATTCCTCGAGGTGTCTGTTGGTTGTCGTATTACTGAAAGAATCTTTATGAACAGATACATATTGGACAATAGATTGATTTCCTGCAAAAAGAATACTAATAAAAAATTTTGTCTACGAACGGCGTCTGGTTTCGGAGCCAAAAATATTTATCTTTAGTCGGAAGTTCTAAATATATATATATATTTTGTTATCTTTAGTCGAAAGTTCTTTATCTCCTATTAGCCTCCCCTTGGTAAGAGGCATTGACCTCTTTCCTATACATAGAGTATAATCTCAACAATTGGTGTTTAATGATCTTATCAAAATGGTACCAACCAATTTTCACCCAATTGCAATAACATTGAAATAATAATGCAAATTCCAGTAATTGTAAAAATGTTAATGTCACAACTAGCATTTAGACATCTTTCTCTATCAGTGCTCTTTTAATGCCGATAACATGCATCATGTATACATATAATCAAGAACGGGTCTCAATTCTGTCGGAGACCCGCATCTAGACACAGCTTTGTACCCCATCTGTTTTAAAAAATAATCTTTTATTGTAATACCTAATAGTTACTTTGATTGTTGTAATAACGCTTTCTAAATAAAAGTCGTTCGGGGGACGGCTTTCTGGTGAGGGGCCCTGTGTGCCCCGTGGGGGGGTAGGTTGATCGCTTTTTTCTACGGGCAGCCACCTAAACTGCGAAAAGAGATCACACGATCTCAAAAGCGGGGCTGTCCGTAGTGTGAAGAAGGAAGAAGTCGGAAGTTCTGCGGCGTTCGAAAGATTAGTATCTCCGTTGAAAGATGTTGTTTTCGATGAGAAGTGTCGACTCACGGATCAACATATTGCTGAAAGAGTCTTTATGGGCGGATTAGATGATAAATATTGGCCAATGAATTAATTCTTGTGAAAACAATGTTAATAAATAATTTTGTTTATAAAACTTATTTATTGCAATAGTTACTAATTTATTATTTTTACATATTGTATTAATTACTTATTTATAATCATTACTCTTTACGATAATTAATTATTGTATTACTACTTACTTATTGTATATTACTATTAATAAAAAATTCAGTCCACAAACGTTGCTTTTAAAAAAAAACGAAAAAAGTTTTTTCAAAAACCGGTTATTTTGAGCGGTTTTTACCGCCAGGTTAAACTGGATGTGAAAAAAACCGGTTTTGTTGCAATAACCACCATCCCTACTAGGACCCCGACATTTGTTCCCAACTGCTGTCCTGACAGCGGTTATTCAACAACTGCGTACGCCTAGGCAGGGCGGGGAGTTCCTTTGTGATTACCCCCATTATGCTGTCCCATGGGGGGCACTAGGAGTATTTGGATGAGAAGCCGCCAGATAAGCAAGCGGGGTCTCACTTCCCTAGTGGGTATAGTGATGTCTGGGCTTTCCCTCTACCGGTGATAGCGCGTGCCTCCGTCTGGAGGGAACGGACCGTGGCCGGTGATGGCCTCCGCACTCGAGCTATTGCAGCTGCCATCACTCAGATACACAGAGCGGCTTCGAGCTAGGTCGGGGTGACTTCTTTATGAATTACCCCCATATGTTGGATCAGTTTATACAGCATTGCTTTGGCCAAAAGAGGATTTCAAACTTCCCTTTTATCATTAGTCCTTGACTTGGTTAGATATGCTACACTAAGTGGGGTTATAATCACCAGTACTGTATAACAGAATAATATTCCTGAAATCAAACTAAATGAGCCAAATAAGTTTTATTGAAGAAAATTAATAAGTTATTGAATAAATCAATACGAATTACTGAACAATTCAGTTTCATACTTCTGCCCTTTTTGAAAATTACAGCGAGAAAACTTTTTTTATCAGTTTTCTTCATCACCTCTTAATTCGCTACTTGAAGTTGTTTGTGGATCTTTATAATCAACAAATGTGCAATAATATCAGAAAATACCGTATAAAGTTGACATTTCAACAAATCGCCGCTTACCAAGCAACGTCATCTGTCCCAATTTTTTTAAATTTCAAAAAGAGAGAAAAAATTGAATTTTTCGTTACAATAACGAATATTTTTGAATTTTTTAACGTCTGATATGAACATAGGAGCACATGTTTTTACCAGATGTGAAAAAATTCAGAAATATTAGTTATCGGATTCGAAAAATTCAGTTTTTCTTCCTTTTCGAAATTTCAAAAAATCGGGACAGATGTTGTTGCTTGTTAAGCGACGATATGTAATAATAAAAAACTTAATTTCCATGTATCTGAAACTTCTGTAACATTAGTTTTTGAGGGAACTTATTGCTACTCTGAAGGTTTGCCTAAATAAATCAATCAAATGTCTTTAATTCTTTTCTCTATAGACAGTACAGTTCATACACAATCAGATTATTTTCCTCCGCGTGTGAGTAGGAACAATTGTCGCACCAGTGATTCAATAAAATTTCATTCCCATTGATACCAATCTCTCGAATAGTCTGATAATTTTGTGGATAGTTTGTCCCTCCTAACCTTTTTGTATCATGACATGTTTGATACCTATATTTATTTATAATGTGAAAATACAACACAAATATTTATAACTAGAAAATCACCCGTCATGGTTTAACGAGTGCAAATTGCCTCTTCATTCGAGAGATTTCAATTCAAATTTGACGTGTTTAAATAGATATATATGCGAGAGAAATGTTTAACATTGATTGAAAACAAATAAAATAAACATATGTTTTATGACAGGAAATATTTTTTTTTATTTACATATTATTTAAATATTTCTTTTCAAAATACCTCTTGGTAAACAATATTCCGTGTGAAGTATTTTTTGTTGTTTAATAATTTTCCTTGTAGTTCAGATGTCTTTGTGTAAATTTTAACTTTATTGGGAATCCTAGAACTTGAAAGTGCAACATAGAGCTGTCCATGTCAAAAGACAGGCTCATCGAGGTAAATTCCAACATGATCGAAAGTTTGCCCCTGCTATTTGTTGATAGTCATCGTGTAAGCTGGAATTAACGGGAACTGGCGGCAGTTGAGAACGAATGGTAGATTCACGTCACTGGTGGCTAATTTAATTCTTGGCAAGAAAACAACATCGCCACGATTGCATTCAGATACAATTTGGCGTCCAAACTATATCACGCGCATGATATGCAACTGACGTAATTTACTACCTCCTATTAGAAAACGGAAATTAATTTGAAATATAGTATTAAGGCGACACGGTACCCAAAAAATCATCAAAATATCGAAATTTTTTTTATTGTCTCATATCATAGCTTGACTCATTCTAAATATGTCTTTAAAATTCCAGAGCTGTATCTGTATTTTTTATTAAGTTATTGAAGAATTTTCGATGCATGATAGGAGAGTAAACAATGTTGCCACGCCCACTTTTCAGATCGTCTGCTAGAACAGAGCCTCACAAATAATGAATTATTATTTTTTCTGCAGCTCGCAAATGTATAATTAAACTGAAATGAAGTAAGTCACTCTGTTTTGTTTACATCCGAGTTATCTGTGGCGTTTTAAGAGTTATTCTATTTTTGAAAGTTTATTTTTGTGTTTTGATCTCCGAAAACACAAGAAATAGTGTTTTGTGATTAGGAATTTTGTTTCCATACAAAGCAGGGCATTTTTAAATTGGATGTTTATGAAAATAATAAATGCATTATGTTTCTAATAACTGATTGAACAATAGAAATTCCTCAAAATTTAATTTGTATGAACATCAACTGTTTTTAAAAGTGTAACCAAAATTTTGCACAATTGTATTCGGTGATATTTTGTATTCCATATATGAAATTACAAGAAAATTATTATTGCAATCTTTAAAAGTATTTATTTAAACAAATTATTGAATGGAATTCTTCAATTGTAGCATATATTAGATACCTTTTATAAGTATAAATGAAATTTTCTTTATAAGAATGAAAGTTTTAAATTAGAGTTTTTTCGTTTTTGCTCGTTTACAATATTTGATACATTAGGGCTTCTAAAATAATGTAAATAAGGGTGTTTATATTTCTATATATGTTGTAAATTTATGTTTGTAGCCGAAATTTGCATTTAATCAGCTCTGAGATACATATATATATATATATTTAAATTGTTATGATTAAGATTTGTGAAATTGATCATTCGTTTGTTTTCCTGTATACATTCATTACACAAGTATAATATTTTATTTTAACAAATTTTTTATTTTAAACAATTTATAATAAGTTAATTGACATTTTGTAAAAGTTACAGGCTATTCTAAGGATTTATATCATACTATTGCTGAAATGAAAGTTTGAAATTCATATTTCTCCATGTTGTATTTTTGTTTATATACCATTTTTCGAAAGCCTAAGGCTTTTTTAAATATTGAAGTAGGAGTATGAAATTTTTGGTACATGTTCTGAAATATAAGTTTTCTGCAACTTACTATGGAATTACCTCTAAGATGTATAGTAATTTTTTTAAAAATGTTCAAAGTCAAAATTAATGCATTTTTGAAATTTTTTTGTGCGTTAAACAATAAAAAAAATAATAATAAATTAAATATTATCAGAAGGAGGAAATCCATAGCAAGTTTTATGTAGTACATTATTAGTTACCTGGAAAAAAAAATTTGTGAAAATATCTGCATATTTAAAAAAGCCTTAGGGATTTTTAAAAAGCTAAAAATTTTTTAAAAAATTTAAATTTCACAAAAACTTTAGAAAAAATTCAAAATTTTTTGTGCGAGACAGCTATTGAGTTCTTTTTTACATAAAATACAATTAAAATGAAATTCCAAATATTAAAATTTAAAAAAAATGTTTAGATGGTACCGTGTCGCCTTAATATAATTTAAAATTTCTCGGGAACTATTGATCATAGCGTGATAACTTTTTTTTATCAATCGATAGAAAATTTTATTTCACTATTTTAGAGATATTAAATTTAAAATTAGAACGACAATTATTCTTTTAAATTTAAAATTACTGAAATTTAGGTTCTCTAACAATGAAATAATGCTGTTTAACATCTCGCAGTGCAATGGCGCGAGTTTTATTGTTGGTGACGTCAAAGCGTTACCGGAGGATCTGGGCTATTATATTAGTAGTGTGAAAATACATACACAATTCAATGCAATGTCAAAATTTTATCTGCTAATAACCTGAAACATGGAAAGTACTTCGCGAAACTTCTATAAAAAAACTGGGAATTTTCTTCGCCAAAATCCAGGTTTAAAATCATCTTGAAAAGTTTAACCTGCCCGTAATCTGAACGTTGTTAATTCTCTGTAAGCAGAGGAGATTTCGTTGTCCTCATTCTCAAATTTTCACGTAGAAGTTGGCTGATCAATATTGATAGTTCTGATGTGGACTGGGCTGACAATACCTATGCATTATGTGTATTTAAATACAATTATACAAAATGATTCCCCTTTATAAAGATGGAAATAATAACAGTAATCATTCTGGAAAATTATAGCACTAATAATTTGAAATGGAAATTTTCGCCAATTTTGTTTTTTATCTCTTATTTTCATACCTTTCATTTTCTCACAAAGGAATTATTGTGAAAAAAATTAAATGGCAAAGTCCGCTGTGTAACGGATAGAAGTTTGTTTAATTCTCATTATGGAAAGAGTATCCTTTAAATTCCTTCTCTTTGTTCTTTTCAACGGAAAAACGATTGTCGTGCCGTTTTCAGGCTTAAAAGTCGTTTCAGCTCAAAGTCGTAAGTTAATGAAAATTCCCCCTGAATCTTCCTCTGATCCTTCCTAGAATATTTAGCATTCGCAAAAACGTTTTAAGGTAGGTGAGCCAAATGTGGCCTTAGTTAAGCTTTGAGGATTTTTCAAAATTTTCTGGTTAGGTGTGTGTGGGTATTTTTTTGTTTTGTAAATTTTTACAGTTATCTCTAACACAAATCAAGTATGCTTTCCTTTGTAAAATAAAATTTAATTATTTTTATAATAGAATTTCAAAATTGTGGTTGGTGGGCCATTTTTTGCGCATAGTGTTCTAAAGGTGGCCCATATATTGAAATCAATTCAATTTTAAAATGTGAAAAAAATACTCGGAAAACTATTTCTGCTTTCAGAAGAATATTACTATGTTCAATACTTTATGTTTATACTTATAACACTAACTAGGCCAATAATTAACAAAAGTTTCTTTTAGATTTCGTCTTTTCTGATATGCAAATAAAACTATAACCACCATTCAATAATTAAATAAAAAATATAACTTTTATTGTTATAAATTTAACAATAAATGGTAATAATTTTTTTAATTTAAATTTTAATTTAATTTTGAAAATTACCCTTACTACATTGTTTTCCATATTTTTTCCAAAGGTGGCCCGACACCCGGGCCACCTTGGGAACATGCATATGGTCGCCATTTTCTCGACTTAAAACTATTAATATGATAAATTTATTAGAATTGAAGTAAATGTGGTTAAAGAGAAAGAAATAAGCTTTCAGTAAATGTATCATAACTCAAAATTTTAAGGATTTAAACATATGTAAATTAAAATATCTTCTTACCTAGAAATTAGAACGACTACTCCTCAAAAATGAAATCACTGTATACCATGGCGGCCGATCAAGGTGATCTCTTCAAATGCAGCCGCGTGCACTGCAGATACATGATTTACAATGCAGTAGCACCATGTTGAGATCAAAAATAAAATTAATTCTACTTTCGGGATGTGGGCTACCTTAGGAACACTGGCCACCTTTGGCTCACCTACCTCAAAATTCCTGTTTCTACTTCTTCTGTTTTGTTTTTCGAATATAGATGGCGCCATGGTACTAGTGTTTCTTTTTTAAAAATTTACTGATTCCTTCTTTTTAAAAGAAAGTTAGCGTGGGATTGTGATAGCGTGAGTACATTTTTCTTCTTTTTTTTCTTTATTCTGGCCATGGGGTAAGTTTATTTTTATGATGGCTACTTTTAAAAGCCAGATGGTTAATATTTTTAAACCAATCTTATTAGCGATTTTATGTTTGTGCTTGGTTTTCTTCTTTCTTTTAAAATAATGCTTTTTGATGTACAGATCTCCTTTGTCTTTTGTTGGGAAATTTCGGGCTAAGAGAAGCTATATTTGGCGTAATGTAAGCTTCTTACAGAAAAATTTCCCAATTATTATTTTGAATCCATTTCGAATCCTTGAAAAAATGGACTAGAATGAATTCCTTCTTTGTTTTTTCAGATTCCCTCTGAGTTAATCTCTGTTTTTTGGCTTTCTTTGAATGATATTGATTTCATTTGGTTCACCTACCTTATGATTCGATCATTTTGTGTCAAAACACAAATCTACATATGAAAACAAAAATGTAGGAGACTTCATTTTCATTAACCAAGGAAAAATTTTCGTTTTGTTTTTCTTAATTATTACCGTTTGCCAGGTATTCTAAGTCTTGGTTATCTTCCATTTTCAAAAAGTAAGGGAAGACATCCTCGTAGCTCCACCCCTCAGCACCCTGAGCTGCCCAATCGTCGTAGTTCTTCCGGTTGCCTCTGACGTAGAGCATCGCATGCAACAGGCTGGATCCTCCAAGGCCTTTGCCGGCCGGAAATATCACTTGCTGTACAGTAAGGGGGAAAAGTAAGAAAAACAAGTTTTTCAGTAATGAAAGAAATATAATTGATAAAATAAGAATTAAATAATCATTTTTTTTTCATTCTAGGAAATTTTTACAAGTTATGTACAGTGTGACCAGTAATTAACGCGTTGAAAAGAAATGTCAATTTCTCGAAAACTGTTTGGCGTATCAAATTCAAACTTTGCGATTAGATTCAGTGCGTTGGCGGATTTTTTTGCGCAGTCTCATTGAATTGGCTTTTGTTGTTTATTTTTCAGTGAAAATGTCGAGATATAGCGTTTCTGAGCGCTTTTTCATTGTTCGAACGTGTTATTCGAACAACAACAGCCCAATTGCGACTCAAAGAAAGTTTGCGACTGCGTTTAAGCTTAAGAGAACAGGTCCGAGTGTGTCGACAATCAATCGTTTGATTCAAAAGTTCGAGAGAGCAGGCAGTGTTTACGATGACATGTTTGGCAATGTGGGACGACCGCTGAGCGTCAAAACGCCTGAAAAGATTGAGAGAACACGCCTCATCGTACCAATATTAAGTGTTTAATCTGCTTGAAGAGCACTTTAATGAGCGGATTGTGGCCTTAGGGCACCCAAAATCGAAAAATATGGGCATTGATTGGCCACCCTATCTCCTGACCTGACCCCCTTCGATTCATTTTTGTGGAGTTATATCAAAGACAAAGTTTACGCTGGAAACCCCCAGAGCATCGAAGACCTGAAAACTGCGATTCAGACAGTTATTGAAAGCATTGAAACTTTCACTCTTCAGCGAGTGATGCAGAATTTCGTTCTTCGTTTGCGCCATATTGGATGCCATGGACGACACATCGAACATGTAATGAACTAATTCCCATGTATTGTGCTTTGTTTTAGAATTTAAATAAAATTTTGTGAATCAGTAGTTTTCGAGAAATTAATTTTTAACATCAGCGCGTTAATTACTGGTCACACTGTATCACAGTTAACTAAAGAATATATATATTCTCAGGTTTATTGAGTATGGCTTCAGTCCATTGCATTAATCTTAAATTACATTCGAAAACGTCATTTTAATATAAAAAATTTAAGATAACAGTTTTTTTATACTACTGTTAAGGAAGACCGCTGTACCTAAGAGTAAATTTTATGATTGGATTATCCTGAGTTCTAAAAAAATGCTTTTTACGAAATAAAACAATAATAATAAATGTTCCATTATGTAAACCCATACGATAAGAGAAATATTTTTAAGGTTTAAAATTTGCAAATTTTGGAAAATTTCATTTTCAAACCTACTGACTATAAAGAATTAACCACAATCGTCCTAGGGATCAGGGTCACTGAATGACCGAGTAGACGAAACAGCAACACGGAAACTGCAACCTGTTATCTAATGGCCATAACTGACCCCAGCATAGACCCCTTCCAGAAGAGGTACGCCCCGCCATCTAAAATGTGTTCAACGCAACCATTACTACACACGCAGGGAAAACGAGAACCTGCTGACTTATCCGGCGACTTCTCATTCACCTACTCGTGATGCCCCCAGAGGACAATGTTCATGAGTAAGTACAAAATCTGTTTTTTATATAAAAACGTGCCTATGAACGCGTAGATGGAAAGCAGCAACTCATACATTGTCGCGACAAATAGATCAAAGTTAGACTATCGGATGAAAAAAATCACATGTCATCATCCTGGTTGCTGGCATGATAAACAACGTGGCCCTCACTCATTTTTCTACAAGCAGAAGAGGAGACAGAGAGGAGCGTGTCCTCAGATTCAATAACCCAATGCTCCTACACTCCTGCTCAAAAAATAAGCAACAAAGCCAAAACTCGAAATAAAACAAAAATTATTTAATGGATATGTATGAAAGTTGTACACGAGGTAGGTGTGGAATTACTAGACCATATATCAAAGAATAAAGCAAAGATAAACAAAAACACATATATTACGGCCGTCGCGGCGCGACAGCCAAAAATTGGTAGGCAGAATGTGAAATGGGAACCACACGCTAATAAAGGGTACGATCCCTCTAGCTGAAATGCATGCTTGACAATGGCGAGGCATGATGGCAATAGTGTCGCTGATCGCTTGTTGTGGAAGTAGTGCCCATTCATGTTGTAAGGTTTGTTGGAGCTCGTGGAGGGTGCCTGGTGGCACACTGAGATCTGCAATCCGTCTTCCCAACATGTCCCACACATGCTCTATGGGATTCAGGTCCGGTTATCTAGCGGGTCACGTCATCTGTGGAATTGTTTCACTCTCCAGATAACTCTGCACCAATCGTGCTCTATGCGGCGTTATAGTCCATAAATATCACGTCGGTACCCTTTGCAGCGCTAAAAGATCGCACAAGAGGGTGTAGGATTTCGTCGAGATATCGGACAGCGGAGACGGAACCCCCAGCGAACACGTAGAGGTCGGTTCGGCCATTCGTTGCGATCCCTGCCCAGACAAGTAACCCGCCACCCCTGTAATGGTCTCTTTCGACGATGTTTGGCGCCCGATAGCGTGTCCCTGGCTCTCGTCATATCATTGCCCTTCGGGAATCGTTCTGGATGTTAAATTGATACTCATCCGTAAAGAGTATGTGGCCTCACTGTTCTGGTGTCCAACTGCGATGTTCAAGGGCCCAATGCAACCGCGCTCTGACGTGCGCTTGGGACAAAGGTATGGAAACAACAGGTCGTCGTGCGAACAGTCCTCCTTAATGCAGTCTGCGCGACACAGTTTGACGGGATATGGGCCTTCCTGCAGCAACAGAGAGCTGTGACGCCAGCTGTCACACTGTTAGTGTCCACCGGCGTCTGGCACATTTCAACAGGTAGCGATCGTCTGTCGTTGTGGTGATTCCCCGGCGTCTTGACCCACGTCTTCTACTGGCGTTTCGATCCCTTTGGCAATGGTTCCACAGCCTATGGATGACACTACAATGCACATTCAGCTCTCTGGCAACAGCAGATTGACTTGCACCAGCTTGCAACATACCGACAGCCCTCGAACACATCTCATCGTGCAAATGGTTTCTTCTACTCATGCTTTCCGCTTTCGCTCTGTCTCGGATTCCGCGAAACTATCGCTGCTTGCGAACTGAAGCATAGGTCCGGTAAGCCCCTTTTTAAGGCGTTGCGGGGTGACCGCGGGATTGCTTTTTTATGCTAATTTTGGTTGCCTATTTGCATTCGGCGATGAAACTTCTACCTCATATATAAAATGGGAGGTTTATTTCACCGTTTTGCATGTGTACCGCGTCTTTTCGTATTTGTTGCTTATTTTTTGAGCAGGAGTGTATATTTCTGGATGCAGAATATCATCAAAATCAATAGTTCCAAACTTCCTTCCCTCGGGCCTTGTGAGGTAAACAACGAATATATATATGTGGCTCGGCAAACATGACATTAAGCAACAATATCTTTAACAAATATTTCGTAGCTTAATATGTAAGAATCCTAATTATATATAAGTATTAATAAGGAGCAGCAGCGCATTCGCCAGTGACCTATTACTAGTCGTATTACATCGATGGACCATTTCCTAAACCAATATCAGCAAGCATTTTAGTAGCCAATAATAAAATAATCGAGATCAAATGCTGTTTAGATTTGAACGTAAAATTCAGTGAAGTTCGAACGGCTGAATTTTAGAAATATTTCCCAGCCAGGTTTGAAATCACTCGAAATTTAGCATAGGAAATTATTTCCATGTTCGGAAGTACTAATCGGTCCGAGCAATTGTTTTTCCTTTTGAGAGAAAATAAGTCTCCTATCAGATAGTGTAAGGTCTCAGCCCAGTGATACCGGGGTCTGATCAGAGATCGACAGACACAGCAATACAGCATATCAAAATTTAATAATACTCTTGGCCTTTATACAGGTCATATTTACAATATGATTTGTACATTGAAGAAAAATAGTATAAGTCCCGGATAAAGATCGCGAGAGTTAATATAGTTCGTAACTGGACTTAGTCGCAGTTATCAAGGTGAGTTCACTCGTAATGCAAACGATGAAAGTTCATGAATTGTGAGAGTTCAGCAGTTGCAACAACTTAGGGCGAGTTCCAAAAGATACCTAAGTTAGGTAGAGGAAATTAAGGTTTATCTAACGCTCAATTGATTTCTGTAATCCACCACAGGGATTAAAATATCCAGGCTCTGGCTAAAAGTGTATTCAGGATGAGTAAGAAATACCGGGATCGGTATTTGACAGCAAAGTTACGTAAATGTTTCGCTAATCTCCAGAAATCCTCCAAAGGGATGCTATATCGCAATTTCGTAGCTCACCACAGGAGCTAGCCTAGCCAAGGGTTTGGCTGATTTTTACAGGGTCAGAAAACGCCCGTTATTTCCAAGTGATCGAGATCCCTTCTCGAGATCCAGAAACTCCAAAACCACCAATCTCATCTCTGTCTTCCCTTCTTAAACCCGACCTTCCAGCCCTCAGAGGAGTGGCCGAAGAATTCAATCTCAATGATTTGTGCGGGTGCCGAACAAATCATCCAACCACAAACATGCGCTTCCCTTCCAGGCTAATCATTGGAAAGGGTCAAAACGTAACTGTCTCCCTTTGTCGGCTTCAACTTGTGCGGTCTACAAACCATATCGGCACCGTCTTTCCGAACCCCTCTGGGTTCTGCGTTATACGGGGCTGTTTTAAGGCTTCTTGTACGCGTTCCTCTCCAGATGCCTTAGGGACTTCCTAGGTGGTCCGTCTTGTGGGAGACCTCCCAATAGTTTCTGACCGTCACCCTGGATGAGTTTAGAAATGAATCTTTGCTGACCAGCTGTCCCTCGAGGTAGGAAAGTTGGTAGCAGAGAAGAGATGCTAGAAGTCAGGAAGAATACCATGTTTTCGAAATAAATCTACATTTCAATATAAATACGAAGGGTATTTTTAAGTATAGAACTGGTTTATTTAGCCCGTGAGAGCATTTCATTGTGACACCCTTGATCAATATGGAAGCCAAAGTGGGCCCCAGACCCTAGTCAGAGCATTGTCCAGTAGCCATCGTTAACAATTGAAAAATTCTAACAATTGATACAATTGTAAAAATTCCAGACTGCTGATGTCATGCAGCAGGACAATACATCGATTTATACTTAGTAATTTACCAAAGATTGATCCCATGCCCATGTTCCGACTGTCATGCAGTGACTCACTCGCAATAATGTCCTTAATCCTATAGAGAACCCATGGGGCACACCTTCACATAGCATTAATGCTTCTGGAAGGTAAATTTCGACTGTCCATGAACTGAAGGAGCAAACTTATCAAAAGCTAATTTGAAATCTATTCAAAAATTGTTTTAAAATTAATAGACAACAGGCTTGATAGAACTTCTGATGTAATTCGAAAAAATAGATCAAACTCAAATTATTTTAATTGTTTCTGCATTTCGTTTTATATGCTTTGAAAAGCGACTAAATGCTGGTCAGGTTTCACATTTCCTAATATTTATTAATCTAAACACATATTGCAGTTTATAAATGAACCAGTGCTCTTCGGCATTTTCTTTATTACCTCAGTATTAGAACCCCAGATACTTTTGAGAAATTACTCAATAAATCCTGTATGATTTTCATGATATGAGATAATTAACTATTTCTCTAAGTTCTACGCCAAATTGGCGCCGAAATGTTTCGTGTGTGAAAGTTTGGCGAAGATGAATAAAGCAGGAGGACTATTTCTAATATCACACCCAAAACGCCTATGAACGCGAGTGGAATTTTTTTTCCCATTAACGAAATTAAAACTAATAACATTTTGAATACAAAATCAAGTAAATATTTGCAAGTTATTCATAATAATTAGATTTTTCCCTTTTAGCTCTTAAATTACGGAAAGATAATATCTCAAAAATATTATTTTAAAAAAGATATACCTGAGCAGAAACAAAAAAGCTTTCTTCTCCTTCTTCGAATCACTGGAAATAGGGATGGGAAAATCGAACTGATTTAAACCGAAAACCGTTTTTTTCTGTTTCGGTTAACCGGGTTTTTTTGCCGCGGTTTAAACCGGTTTTTTTTAATCCCAAAACCAAGTCGGAAGATAGGCCCGATTTTAGGTTCGACTAGGCTAAAATTTACTAAGTCATAAAGCTTTGAATTTCATCATAGGCCGATCACCTACAACCGCTTCCTCGAGGCGTCTGTTGGTTGGCAGATTACTGAAAGAGTCATTATGAACAGATAAATATTGGACAATGGATTGATTTCCTGAAAAACTATGCTAATAAAAATTTTTGTCCTGAAACAGTGTCTGTTTTTTGTAGCCAAAAATATTTATCTTTAGTCGGAAGTTCTGTGGCTTCCAAAAGATGAGTATCTGAGTTGAATGATGTTGATTCCAATGAGAGGTGTCGACTCACGGATAAACTCATTGCTGAAAGATTCTTTATGAACATATTAGATGATAAATACTGGCCAATGAATTAATTTCTTGTGAAAACAATGTTAATAGAAAAATTTGTCTACAATACTTAGTAATTGCAATAATTACTCATTTATTATTATTACATATTGTATTAATTATTTATTTATAATCATTACTTATTACATTAATTAATTATTGTATAAATACTTACTTATTGTATATTATTATTAATAAAAAAAATTCAGTCCACAAACGTTGCTTTTTTTTTAAAAAAACGAAAATAGTTTTATTCAAAAACCGGTTATTTTTTAACGGTTTAAACCGCCAGGTTAAACTGGAGGTGAAAAAACAGGTTTTGGGGGAAAAGGCGCCATCCCTAATTGGACGACAGAATCTGTTTCCTATTCTGACTTTAGCAATATATCTATCCACAACACAGAACTAGTGTAAAAAAATAAAACTACATACTTCGTGATTAGAAGACGAACAATTTAGTTCTTCAGGGTGAGGCGCGAAATCCTAATACTTTAATTGTAGAGTACCTGTACAAACCTGTATACGGAGGCACTGGTTTGCTGTTTGTACCTGCCTGTAGGAAAAGGTTAATAAGAAATAAGTAAGGTATGACCTACCCTGTTGACTAGAGATTCTCCAGTATTCTTCTGTGGAACTGTTTTGTACGCCCAATCGATGTCGGTGAACAAAAAACTTCTACCGATGGCGGGAACATCATTCAGCAGAGGGGCGGCGTGCCCAGCCTCCAACAACAGAACACTCACACAGGGTTCTTCCGACAAGCGACTCGCCACCACCGATCCAGCGGATCCAGCACCCACTGTCGGGTTAGAAAAGACCAGATGCACAATCAAATTTTGAATCACCATCACACATGGACTAGGGACCCAGATAGCAATTTTAGTTTGCAGCAAGCTTGCCACAAATTTGTCATGACAAGAGTGCAAGCTTGCAGCAAGTTAACGAAAGCTTCGAAGTCACCATGAAACGAACTTGCAGAAAGCTTGCCACAAGCTTGCCGTGCAAACTTATTGCAAATTATAGCAAAAACAGGGTACGAAACACAACCCGGGATAGAACTCGCGATCTACAGGTTCAGAAGCGGAGACGCTAACCATTGAGACAGTTGAACTCGGAGAGAAGAAGATAGATTTCGCTAATATATCGTTAGATTCGGTTCGTATACGATTTATTTTTAACTATTTTCTGGATTTCATTAATTTTTTGAGTTGAGAATATGATTTGAAGTCAAAGAGAGAGCGACTTTCGCTAATAATTACGTTTTGCTAGTAGAATAAATTATGAAATTAGAGTTCAAAAGTAATTACTTTAAAATGGGACAAAATGTCTAGTTATTATTGTTCAACAAACACTGACTGTTTTTTTTAGATTTAATTTTGTTTATAAACGTTAAAATTTCAACATTAAGAAAAAGGCGATATAGTTTTCTTTAAAGTGACTAGAATTTTGATTTTATTGTTAAAGTAAAGCGGTTATTTAGAAATAAGATGAAGAAATGTTTCAAGGTTTTTTTTTATAAAAAGTTGATTATTTTTTCCACCATCATTGGTTATTAGATTAACAAAAGGAAATAAGGGCAATCTAATGGAGGAGATGCATAACTAAAATCAGGTCTTTTTTCAAAACAGGAGACAAGATAATTCTCTAACATATCTTTTCCGTTGCACAAGTTTGGTTGCAAGGGAGGTGACACTATTTGTACATCAGACTTGCAATAGGTATTTGCAGGGCTGCTTCGTTGCAGCCAAGACACTCTAAAGTTCGATTTCAAGTGAAGGCACATCAAATTTTGTAACCAGGGATATCAAGTCAAAATCAGGCTGCCGACTTATAGCATCTAGGTTCCGGGGCAAGCCTGTTCATCTATCAATGCAGGAAGAGTCCAGAGCATCCTTTAAACAAAGACGTAGAGAACGTCAGATATCACTTTTCTCTTTAACACCGTGAAATCTTGATTGAATTTCCTTTTTTAGATCGCGCTTTCTTTGCTGGCTCTCCAGATGATTTGAAAAGGTAGTCAGCAAATTCAGACAGTACCAGCTGCCATTTGCTTTGATTTTGGGGTGGTTATCGAAGAACAGCTCATTTCCGTATTTTTGAGATGCCTCTTCTACTCAATTGTAGGAATCAGAGTTGGCAGTAGAATAATCTTCGAATACGAAGTCATGTAGAATACAAATTTCCTTTACAGACATCCATGTAGCAGTCAGCGCTTTTGAAAATATGCGTTAGATACTATGCTTTTGCATCCATGCCTACGCCGTTCTTTAACGAATTCAGCAGCACGGGTCGCTATCGCGCCTATGCGGCGCCGACGCCCCATTCGAAGAATGGGCCGAACTGCCGGGTGCCTGCTGCGTGGAATTTTTTTTTTTACGCGGGAATGATTTGTACCCTTTTCTTTGCCCTTACAGTGAGTATAGAATTTTGGTTTCCATCTTCACCACTGCGATTTCTGTAAAGAAGGAAAGGATTTTATTCTACTTACATGGGCGAAATTTACTTCGTTTTGAGATGCCGATTCCTCCATGGGGTTCCTCAGATTTTAGAGGCAGGGTGCATCCAAGAATATGGGCCCATCGGAATATTGCGGATATTTTCCACTTTCATGCTTTTCCGCGAGAATACTTAGCAACATCTATTTTACGAATTTCATTAATATATGCTTCGATATTCGCCGAAATACCGGCATTCTGCCGATACGGCGTGCACTACAAGCAAAAGTATAAATAAATTTGCTTATGCCACTTTTCCGGCATTTCTGCCGCAATACCTACCGACATTCGCCGGTAACCGTGTGATATAGACAGATAAGTTCATATGTGGATATATTCTATTTGGTGCATTACCGATCTATCTTATTGTTTATTCTGTAGTATATATGAAGATATCAATGCCTTGGGTTGACGTCATTATATATGGAAGTATCTCTTATTGAATTATAGGTTTGGAGTGCATATCATCTTGCAGCTGCGTCATTGGGATGGCGTATTAGTAAAAAATATTAATGGGATTCTTTTCAGGTTAATACTTTCCTATTTTAGCTTATCTATATTATACAGATATTTTATTACTAGAGTCATTACCTTGTAGGTTATCACGATTTTTCAGATCAAGTTTTTAGGACACAGTATTGCCAGGGTAAGTTAGATATAAAATTTCGATATAACCCCTTTAATACCTATTCTTTCATGCCAGAACTCCGATGCCAGTTGATTTCCAAAGATAAGCCGAGGCGCCCCTCTAAGCAGGAATGCCTGTAATGTGGGAGTTAATTTCAATATATATGTACAAATTTCGATCTGCCAGCCATTTATTTTGCAGAATCTGTTTCAGTTACTCTCCTAAAAATTATCAGGCATACACATTAATGAAAATAACTTTGGTTATTGAATAAGTATAAAGCCAGGAATTATTTGGTAAAGCGACCTACTGGAGCCATAGTAGAGAATAAATTTAGTTTGGTGGCATTTCAGAACTCTTTTGAAGAAAAGAATGTACTTGTACAAAATTGTGACAGCGTTTTAGTCAATTCACAAATTGCTGCATACTCCATTGCCACGATCAGCAGATTATGACCTCCTTTAGCATTTGCTTTCCACCAGAGATTCGTGGTCCGATGGATGAGAACGCCATTGGTGATTCTGGTGATGATGATGGTGGTGACATCGGCGTGATTTTTTTTTTTTTTTTTTTTTTTTTTTTTTTTTTTTTTCATTATCTAGACATTGCTCCTTGGGTGCTGCAAATTCTTCACGGTGATTTCTAGAAGATATCATGCCATGAAGAATATAATACAAGAATTTTGTGGGAATAATCCCGAATCTTTGAATGCGTTTTGTATTAACGTACACTGCTTATTTTAATACATTAAACTAGGACTGCCTGGCCAGAAACGCATATTTTCTTAAGATCAGAAAGTTAATTCAAATACTAATGCTCATCAATGTGATTTCTTTTCTAAGGCTTCGATAAAGTTCTCTCCTTTGTTCAAAGTTTTCTAAAACATACCAAATACATCTTGCTGTGGCGTCCTCAAAGAAATTCCAGAGCTACCGTCAGGCAGTCAGTTTAAAGCGTACTTTCTTATAATTATTTGTATTTTGCCAGGAAGTTCAGCAGCCCCTTTACTAAACACCATCAGGGTTATTATTTTATTTCATTCAGGAAGAGGGCATTTTGCAATGTACCGGATAAAATCTTGTGTATATAGAAAATTAAATTTATAAAAGAATAGGATTCATTTTTTTATGATATCAGCAGAGCCCTAATGATTTTCCTAATTTATTTGAATTTCAAATACATTCTTTAATTGGAGGTAAGTGTTTCACGTTTTTTTACTTTTCAGCTTTCCTGGTCTCAAGGGCCATTAGATTTAAAGTGTAAGTGATTGATTCTGACTAAACAGTCAAAAGAAATTTATGTAACATTCGCGTATCTGGATGGCACCCCAAAAGATGGCATCATAGTGGGCAGTTAAATCTTTCTTCTTCAAACAGGAGCATATTTTACCTCATAGACATTTCTACGGGTCTAGACCCTACTAGTATGGTATGGGAATTTGAAGAGAGGTACA
>BGPR01023675.1:0-24020 GCA_013235015.1 Araneus ventricosus | reverse complement strand
TATAGTTTGAGGAGATCAGTGCAGTAACCAATCAGTACTATAAACTAAGACTTATTTTAGTATTGTACAACATTTTAAGTGGTAATGAGAGCCAGCGAAAAGCAAGCTTAGCCACTGTAAAGGGTGGAGATATCCAAAATTTTTTAAATCATTCACTTTGTAAATAAACGAAATTTTTCTTCATAGCTACAAAAAATTAAATAAAAAATGTTAAACAAAAAAATATTTGCAGTATAACTTATTTTTCAATACATTTATTTATATTTTTTCTTTATTTTTAATGAATGAATAAATTTATTAAAATCAAAATTTCTTCAAAGGGCTGTGTCCCATTGACTCTTATTGCCTTTATTTTTTTAGGGTTCAAGGATAAGTTAAAGCTCATTCAGACTGGTATGGTTAGAATTTTACTTTACCTTACAGGCTACTACTATTAAAGGAACTAGGTGTCTTGAAGGAGACAGGACAGTCCTGGTTCAACTGTTCCCTGGATTGAACAAGTCTCTAGGATATGTATTAAATGTCCCAAATCTTTGTCTCGCTTTCAAATTATTAAGTACATAACTTCATATTAAAAAGGGAGATTGACAAGATTTTATTTTATTAAAAGTTACTCCGGAAAATTTACTTCTCCCAACTTTAGATGTAGATCATGGAGCCGCTTGATGTGATCATGTAGAAGAATCATCCTGAAGGTAAAATTGTATGAAACTAATAGAAAATTATGTTATGTGTGCTTGTTTTACCTTCTTCTAAAAATGTTTTTCTACTTCCATTATATCTGAATTTTTTTTATGTTCAATTATTTCTGTATTCAGTTTTTGATTTCATTCACTACCCGTTGTCTTCAGCAGATATCTCAGATAAGTCAAAGATCTCCAGACTTCCGGCCATAAGATTAGGTTATCACCTGTATGTACTGTAATCACCAGGCATCATTTTAGCATCCCTCTCACCTTCCGTTTCTATTCAGTCACCCCAGTGGACAGGGTGAGTTGGTAATGTGAGAAAACTTCAGTGTAGGAGGGGAGTCGAATGGAAATAACAAGCCTTATTTCCAATCACTTTAAAAAGAGAGGAGGGGGGGGAAGGTAACCATATGTCCACTTGTTCTTAAGTGGTGCATAACATCGTAAATTGGTTTTACCCAAATGATAAAATACCCAAATAAGGACATTTATTTTTCAGTGCAAATGATAAACATTTTTTACCTAATTACATCAAATAATTTTAGTAGCACGTAGTACTTTTTCTACTAGAAAAATAAGAATTAATTTCTCTAACATATAGTGTTTAGAATTCCAATTCGAGGAAAAACAGCATTTGAACAATTTCACAGTCGCTGTGGAGGTAGTAAGGAGAAGATAAGAGCCCCATCAGGTGAATTCAATTGGTTTTCGTCTTCAGGGAATGCACTTTTCCGCGAACGGCGGATTTCCCTTTTGTTTTTTTTAAATCAATCCGCTTTCGCGATAGGTTTCTTCTTTCTTTCTTCAATCTTTGTAGAGTATACTCAAAGCAACTATAAAGTTGGCCAAATTCAAATTGATTGTGATAAATTTAAGATATGTATTTAAGCATCTGTGGTGTGCCTATGGCTTATGGAAAAAATGCTTCAATCCTTCTTTAAAGAGCAGCACTTCACTAGATCCACTGCAATAGAGACTTCTGTTGCATTAGAATTGATGAAAGAACTGCCACTCTATACTTCAAAGTTGTTCAAGATTCAGAAAAAGAAGCTCACATATGATTTGGAAATACATACATTTTCAAAATGGATCATTTTAGTGATCTTGTAGAAAAATCCTATTTATTTATGGTGAGAGATGTGAGAATATCCCTCACATCTCTTCTACTTTCAAGGATGAGCATTTGCTTTGCTAACCTGTCTTCCATGAACTAAAGTGGAAAGTAGCTTTAGCTGTAATGAAAGTGATGATTATACACCTGGAAGCTAATAGGATTAATGTTTCCAACATTTAATGCTATGCAGTGCATTAAGTATGAGCTGTGCTCACAAAAATAAAATCGGCGGTCGTATGTTTTCCAAACAGACTTTCTAGAAAAAAGTTGAATCAAACTGGCGAGAAATGTAGAAATTCACGAATGTTTACTTTGGTTACTTAAACAAAATAAACTAAGAGAAGAGAGAATAAAAAGAATTAAATGTGTCAGTAAAGAAAAAAGCTCTGGCAAAAAAAACTGCAAAAAAGATGCTGCAGATGCAACTAAAAGGCAAAGGATAAATCATAAGAAAAAAACTAACACATGGTTTAAAGAGACTGCATGAACAAATCTTAATGATTGCGAAAAATGTAAAATGAATCCAAAAGAAGAAAAGAGGATGTTAAAAGTGAAGTCAAAAAACTTGCATTCTGAACTTAATTTAAAAGAAATGTAAAATTAAAAAAAATAATATCCTAACTATCAAAGAGATACGTTTCTGCATGCAAATATTAAAAATAAAATATGAAAATGTTTTATTTTTATAGATTTTCTGCATTTGAGTGTAAAAATACAGCATTGTAATAAAATTAATAATATTGTTAGTATTTTTCAAAATTTTAATTTGTGAAGAATGTAATTTAACTTTTAGTCCAAACATTTTAAATTGTCCTAGTGTTGACATTTTTAATTGTAAAAAAAATATGTGATTTGATTGGATTTCGTTCTAATATTCATGCACAGCTTTATTGGTAAAATATTAATTAAAATCAAATCTCTTAAAATGTATATATATATGTATGTTGCATGTGTGAGTAAGCCTCATTTTATGCAGTCAGCTTAATTTTAAAAGCTTTTAATTTATAACATTGATTTCAATTATAACAAAATTTTCATTTTATTATATATATTATATAATTTATGAAATTAGCGAAATGTTAAGAAAATGGAAATTTACTTCACAAATTTTTACTCGCTGCAATTCCCACACTTTAACTTTTTTTAAACACGACAATTTCCTCATTTTGCTTTTCTTTTTTTTTTAATCTGTTGCCTGTGATTTCTCTTTTTTGTTTTTTTTTGTTAGTGGCATCCCTGTGTATAGAGGATAAGGCATACTGTATGTGTGAGAAATTAGATAATTACATTTCCCAAGATGGAAAGACTGTTGTAAGATTTCAAAGTAAAAAAAGTATTAATGAAAGGGACAAAAGTGTGGACAAAAAATATTTAGTTTCGGCATTCCACTTGATTATTATTGAAAGTAATTTTATTTATCAGCTTTAAGAAATGAAAATATTTTGTGGTGGCAATTTTGAATTTAGAAACGAAAAAATCATAAAAAAATTTTCTCCTGTCTATTTTTTAGTTTTTTTCAAAAGGATTTCAAAGAAGGAGTTTTGGTTTAAAGTATCTGGTGCGAATGGGCTTTTTTTTTGCAATGCGCCAAATTTATTAACACGATTTTTCTTTCGCTTTATGTTAAAAGTTATTTTCAGTTAAAGATTATTCTAATTTGATGCGCTTTACTCAAAATGTACTGAGACTTAACAATCTGATATAACCTTATTGCATCAATGAAGTGAGATAACTATTTATTGTTAAATAAAGCAACAATTCTTTAGAAAAATGATTCTTTACTGACCTGCTTAAATTCTTGTGAATGTGATATTGTGCTTTGTTCGTAACAAAAAAGCAGAGAAAATCTGATATTTTATGTCATTGAGTGCTGCTAGTAAAAAAATGTGGCATTGAAGTTATCATAATTGTTTAGTTCAGTTGTTTAAGATAAGAATTAAATGAACGATCAAAGGATATATGTAGTTCTAAGTTTGTTTGCTTTCCGTGGTGTAAAAGTTGCAGTATCAAGTTGATCTTTAGTAAAAGAATTCATCAAAAATATTAAATTTGTTTCATACGGAATTAAAATAAAATTCCTTTGGATGAATTATTTATTTTGAGATGATATAATATATTCTAAGTAAAGATATCACTTAACTCCTCTCCAAAACTTCCACGCCACACCAGCAGGAAAAGTTTAATGACTGGTATTTTCAGTATGGGTGGAAAATGAAATGACGAATAATTTATAAAGTCATTCCTAAATTTTGAAATCAATCTCTAATCTAAAAGCATATGGATTTGCGCATATAGATAAGTTACAAATGGTTTTAAGGAAATAAATTAAAAAACTCAAGATTTTAATAGACAATAGATTACAAGTAGATACAAACTTGAATTGAGAGCTGATGCTGTCATAAAACTGATAAGTAAGGGTAAATTACTGTTGTAGCTAGGTTTATGTTGGCTTCTGAGAGAATGAACCGCATATCTTAATATAAATAAAAAAAAGTCACGGTGGGTATGTGGGTGGGTATGTATGTGGCTATGTTCCACATCTCCTCCTAAACCAATGGATCTGTTTTCAACCAAATTTTGTACACTTATTATTTTAAGAGAAGGGAGACACTTATGAACTTTTCCAAGTCCCAAAGCACTAAACAGTCAGTTAATTTAGAAAATAACCGAAATCGTTTTTTCCGCCGTAACTCGGGAGCAAACTGTCCGACAAAAAATATTTTATACCATCTTAAAGTTCAAATTCTTACCTTTCGTCGATACCACTTTATTTCTGACATTTTCCCTGATTGTTATTACCTTTTAAAAGTTCCAAACTTTAAAATGTGCAGAGACGATTTTGAACGATCTATAGCTACCCGCTGCTAGCAACGGTCAGACTTTGAACCAATTCACCTTTACTCCAGCCTACATGCTTCGATACAGCTGCCAAACAGATCTAAGGACTAAACCTGGAAGGTCACTGGAAACCATCCATGAACCAAAATAAACAAACCAGAATCATCCATTGGACGCATGACATGGTTGTCAGAGCTCATAATAGAATGCATATTTTGTCCATGCATTCTTTGAAACAGCAGAAGCCAGATTACAGCACGGTGGACGATATATCCAAAGAGCAGATGACGTTCACTGGAGCACAATGATGCAATTTACAGCAACAGAGAATTAAATTAGTCGTCCACCTATGTATTATCAACCGTCAGAACTTTGACTTCTATATATAACGAAACATTTACATCTTCGTAAATTTAAAAAGTAGCAATTCAAATTCTTTTCTCGCGCACGAAGTCGCGGGTAACAGCTAGAAAGAATAATATAAGAGATGACGTACTATTTTTCTCTGTCTGTAACAAAGAGAATGGTCGAAATGATGAGAAAAGAGCAGAAAGATATATACATTACCGGTTATAAACCGGATTTATTTTCACAGTTATTTCTGAGAGGTTATGTAAGCTTCTAGAACTCCAACAAACCTTCATGTCTAATCCAGATATACGGTGATCTGGTGGATGACTATTACTGATTGTAAATTTACAAATAAAAATACTTCGGAAATGCTAATGTGTCAAAACAACAATGCTTATCTAAGAGTGTAAATTTCTAAGCGTTCGAATCCGTCACCAGACCGAACAACCGATGTAAATAAAGCTTTTCAACTTTTCGGCGCAACTGTAGTGAATCAGAACATATTAGATGGTGTAGAGCGTAACTTGAAATTTGACTCTATAGTTGCAAAAAAAACAGGTGTTATAACCAACCATTTTAATAATTTTAACCATTTTAGTTGGGGAATAATTAAAATATAACAGGAAAGAGAGACAATCAGTTGAGAAAGGTGAAATGGAATAATCTGGCACTGTGGTGGCTAATGTTAAAGTCACGAAATGAGTTATGAAACTCTTTGTTCACACAGATTACTGTAGTAAGAGAGGGGATTTTAATTAAAATGACGGCAGATGGTCATGGAAAATTCAGTTAGAGCACCAGACTTCTTTAAACTAGAATGAAGCATGTTCTATGAAATCATTTGCTTACCATAGCCCAAGTGTGAAAAGAAAAAGGGCTTAAAATATGGAAGAAAATTTTAGAGTCCGTAAATAGGATAAAAATACAAAAAAAATTTTGAAGATTAAAAAATCTGAACGGAAACCGTGGTGTTTATGATAGTAAGAAAATTGTGTTGATTCTGATTTTAGGTAGATTCCTTAGGAACCTCTACCTATTGCAATGGTTCTCATGACACTTTCGAAAAATTTTAAACAGATCTTCTCACCGATTATGACCCCTAGAACCCGTAAAACCGTTTTCTCTTTCGTTAATAAGTTTATATATATATATATATATATATATATATATATATATATATATATATATATATATATATATATATATATATATATATATATATATATATATATGTATGTACAATGCTTTTCCATGCGTTATCTTCTTGTGAACATCGATAACTAGAGTAATTTTAAATGTAAATTCTAACCAGCTTGGGATATGTTGTAAGGATAAAGTGAAAAACTGGTCGAGTTCGTACGGGGGATGGGCTATCCAGCTCAAAGTGCTGGGGTGGAAATTTTCATCTTTCTCCCATAATTCCTTTATAAATGAAAGTAGAAAGAAAATTCAAATTAGAAGAATTTATTGCCCATCATAACAAACAATCTTTGAATTTAAACTTTTCGATATTACACTGCTTAGAAGAGGAGCTGAAAAGATTTTCCCACCCTCCTCCCTAACTTAAAGCACGTTTTAACCCATGCATGTCACTTGTTGGAAAGCTCCTCGTCATTTGCGTCTAACTTCATTGTTGTAGCCCAAATGGTTATGAGAACAGGGCAAATGTTCTTTCCTTATTATTAGTAGAAGCAGAGGTTTTTTTTTTTTTTTTTTTTTTTTTTTTTTTTTTTTTTTTTTTTTTTTTTTTTTTTTTATAACGCTTGGTCCGTAAGTATTTTGTAAACACGATAACTAGAGTAATTTGGATTAGATAACTGGATGACGGATATACAGACGGTGAAAATCCGGCCGAGTTCACATGGCTAACCAGCCCAAAGGTGGAAATGGTGGGGACTGAAAATCCATTCCCATAATTCCCCTGCTACATGATTCAAGATTGAAAGAAAATTCAAATTAGGCGAATTATTTCCATCACAACAAACAACTTTGTGTTGAAACTTTTGATAGCCACACTTAGAAGTTATGAGCCAAAGGCCATCAATCCACCCACAATGCACTCTCCCCATAGCTCCACACTAAAGATAGAAAAAAATTTTCAATTAAGAGAATTATCACCTTATGATAAAGAACAACCTTTATAATTAAAAAATTTTATCTGCTAGAATTGGCTTAGTTACGAGCTGAAAAGCAGATATTCACTACCCCCCCCCCCAATTTATCACTAATATCTCCATAGCCTGTTAAGATTGAAGACAAAAAGAAAATTTCATCATGTATCTATCACCTTATAAATAAACTACTTTATATTTGGAAAGTTTTGACAGCAAGACCATTTAGAATTTATGAGTTCCCATCGCATCTTAATTTTCACTTTTTATGTTTGCATAATATATATAATTAATTTCTATGACTCAATTAATTTATAGTTACGGCCTTGTTAAATTTGCTAATTATAACTGTTAATTGATATACCTGGCTTGCTCCGGATTAAAATATTTTCATGTTTATTTTCAATGTAAAAAAATTACTATTGTATAAATATTATAATACACAAATTCCTTTTCAACATCTAAAAACGCTTAAATTAAAATGAGAATATCAATTGAACCAGAGACGATTTTAAAAACATCTGTTTTCATATGTTATTATTTGTTATATATGAACTTCAAATTTTGTTAACAATTACTAAAGTCAATGAAAGGTTTTAATGAATATTTATTTGAAACAATTAAATTAACTATTTAATCATTCATTAATTTAAAGCATGAAAATAAATCAATAGCTGGTCCCGATATAAATTGTTAAAGCGTCTACTTTTAAAAAAAAATTTTCTTTAGCATTATTCCTTCTGGAAACAGTTCTTCGTATTATTTTTGATGAACAAGAATATTGTTACGAATCTAGCCAAAATTAATTTTGGAAAAAAAAAATATTAAAATGAGAGAAACAAATGGTATGGAATAAAAGACATCGCGGAAAAACGCCTTGCTTAATTTTAATTAAGTGAAATTTAAGCATCTTTAGGCTTTAAAAAATTGAAGGTGACTTTTCGTTTTCTTAAATAAAAAGTTTGATTGAAATCAGTCCAGTGGTTTAGAGAGATGTGAAACATAAGCATACATAGCCACAGTGACTTTAATTAAATTAATGTAATTATAAGATAAAGATTACTGGGTATATAGTATGAGCCATGAAAGGTTTTAGGTGAAGTTTTGCAACAATTAATTTTAACTTAATTAAGTAAATAGTTAATTTTAATTAATCAAATAATTTTAATAGTTAATTTGATAATAGGTTTTGACAGAATACTTTAAAATTTGATATTTAACTAAACATATGGGCCGTGACGGTTGATAATATCAATACAAAGTAACAAAAAACGATAGATATTTAAAATAAGAGTTTCCTTTATCCTTTTATTATTGAAAAATATCTCCTTAACCTTGTAAAATTGTTTGGGGTTGGGGATTTTCCGCCTGAGCATTTGGTTTGAACCGTCGATGAGATCTAAATTTACTGTTCAAACACACGTAATAAATTTGCCAATACTAAATGTTTAATAACTTTATTATTCTCTCTTATATGCTACACGAAGTGACTATTATCTTGTGTAACCAGGAGTTCTCTAAATGAGAGCCTATTTTAGTAGTATTTAAGTGTTTCCATGTCATGTGATTTTACCATATGACAAAGTAATGCCTGCACAATTATATTGTAACCTAGATCAAATAAATTAATCTTTAAATCTAGAGTCTTTCTTCATTCGTGCCAAGACAATTTCTTGTTACTGTTTCCAGATAGGCTGGCTTAATGTTATCTAGAGATATTTCTGCACTGCTGAGCGTTTATTTCTTTGCGACTCCTACCTGTTGAAATGACTATGTGTCGAGATATAAAAAAATTGACCAATGTACTGACCGATAAATCTATCATAACTTTTGGAATGAAAAATGGAATGATAAACCTTGATATAGCAAAAAATTAAGTCGACATGAAAACAGACCACAGCGTAAATATTGCAATGTAGAACATCAATAAATTCATTGGCTATGTCTGTATTGATCAATATATGTAATATTTCATGATTTTGTAACATTAACGTAAAGGAATCTACCTACCTTCAAGCTTGCCGAAAAGGATTTTTTTATTTGCAAAAAACTACAGAAGTTATACGTTTTAATTAGCTTTTAAATTGGGGGGATAGAGAGAGGGACAATCAGTTGAGAAAGCTAAAAGTTTGTGATAATATGGTACTATAGTAACTAATGTTAAAAAGCACGAAATGAGTTTATAAACTCTCTGGTCGCGTAGATTGAAGGGTAAGTAGATTTAATAGCAATACGTAACTGAACGAAGTAATAAAATAAAGTTTAAATATATCTTTATGCAAAATAACTTTATTTTTATGTCAGTGTCTCATGAAATTTATTACGCTTAGTAACTTTGTCTACTAATCGAAGTAAACAGTCTTTAGTTTTTTCCAGATCTGTAGTGTGTCCGGTGTCAACATACTTTTTACAAAGCATCACTTCACTTTGGCTGTCACAGCACAAGTTCTTTTTATGTTTACTGGCAACAGTAGGAAATCACTTTTGTATCTGTGTGACAATGCTGTGATTTTTTCTCTGGTATTTTTTATTCTTCCTAGGAAATAAGCAACTTCCTTATAAATAAATATGATTAAATATTGTTACTGGCTTCTGATTCTTATGTTTTATAAAAACTGAACATTTTTATATAAAAAAACATTACTTATCGTATCAGGTATGTTTACAAACATATTAAGTAGACAGAATATTATATTTTAAGTGTAACAACCTTTAACCGATTATTTCCTCACTTTTGTGTTAATTTAATTTAGATATTATTTCTACTACAAATTGATATGAAAGATAAATCATATTAACTCTATCAATTCTATTAATAACAAATGCAACTTATTAAAATCAATAAGAATTATAAATTAATTTAAACGAATTATTAATTTTTAATTAGTAATTGAAATTATTATATTTTAATTCTGATTAATAAAAATTAAGAACTAAATAAGTTTAGCTAAAATTGTTAAATATTTCCACACATATTTGGATAAACAGATGATTTAAAATAATCTACTATCAAAATAGTGTTTTCTTCTAAACAGAAAAAAATTGCATTCGCAATATGTTATAAAAATTGCTAAACTACCTTCTTTTACGTACTTCGTAGTAAAAAGAAATAATAACAATTCTAATTAAAATAATTAAATTTTTTATTCTTAACTCAAGATTACAATATCAAAAATCTTTTCATTAGTTGAATCTCGATAAATTGAAATTAATGGATTTGATAAAAAAAAAAAAAAAAACATTTAAAAGAAAATTTTGAGCCTGGACATTTTTCAAATAGTCAAGAATTTTTGTTATACAAGTTTAAGATAAGTCAACAAATAGAAACGCAATTTAGAAATTATTAAGAAATAATATTTCTTCCGTGTGAGTAATTTAAAGTCCATCGAAAAATATTTTTATACTTTTTGATTTTGGACACTAGGAATTATTTAAAATTTATCTAATAATAAATTAGGTTTGGAAATAAAAGAGTAAAATAGAATAAGAAGCTGAATATATATTATAAAGAGAGAATATCCTAAATTCAAATTCTCAAAAACATTAGCCTTATAGCAACCGCGAAAGAAAGACTCAAAGGCTTAGGCTCGAACCCAGGCCAATGGGGCTCGTAACAAGGCGCTCTACCAACCTCGCCATGCAAGCACGTATTGGGGGAAGGCATATTTAAATGGCATTTATAATTTGCTCAAAATTTAAAAGCATTTGATTCAACTGACAGAAATTCACTAAAAATTACATATTATCAATGTAGTTAATAACAGATTTTAACAGCAGTAGATCTTTGATAACTGCAAAGAGTTATTTAATATTCCTTGATGATGATTAAAATATTTTTAACTGTATGGAGCTCATGAGCTCCATACAGTTGCATCAAGATTGTAAACTTGATATTTAATTAGAAAGAAATCTGAGCTTAAATTTCATTACTGAACACTTCAGTAAATATATTGTTTCCATCAAATTAAATGACATTCATGGGAAGTCCTAACCAGATAATAGAAATCAAAAGCGTCAAAATACTGAAGATTCTTGCAAAGTTCCATTAAATTTACTAACAAAATTTTAAATAATTAACAGAAATGTTAATTAAAAATTATAATTAGTAATTATAATTAATTATTAAAATTGTAATCAATATAATTAATGATCTAATTATAATTATTAATTACAATTAATATCAACACAATTAATTATCTAATTAAAATTATTATGTTATTAATTATGATTCATAATTATATTAAAATATGAGTTCATTAATCAAGATTATTAAAGTAATTATGGGCTATAAATCCATTTTTTCGGAGTCGGAACGAATCCGCGGATCCGGATCCGCAGCCGGACTCGGATCCGATTCCGCAAAAGGAACGAATCTGACCCAACACTAATCCCGAGTTTATGGGTAAAAAAAATGTCAATTTTGCACCCAAATCTCTATCGGTTTCAGAAGAAAATTAAAATTTGGAAGAATCCGATTCCAAAATATCTAAGCAATAATCTTCAATATCATCTAAATCAGAATCATCAGGCTGCACACAAGCCACGTTAATAAAAAATTGGATAAAAAAAACAACTACTATATACGCATTCTTACAAAAAAAAAAAACTAATCAAACAGACCTTAGAACAGTTCACTTTCAACCTGCAATTTAGTATCATGCTACCATCTAGTGGCTAGAAATGTCAACAAAAGTCATCTAAGCAAGCATATAAAGAATAATTCATGAAAGGCTCGCTACACTGTGTAAAATTTTATATTGCCCGATCTGCACTTGCAAAGGCGGGAAGGGGTTAAAAAGTCAACCAATTAATCTTGTTGCAAAATTTCTATTTGGGTATGTCAATCATAAAATCTAATTTTGAAATGAGGATAGAAAATTATATAAAATGGTAACAATATTTCAGGGTTCGTACACATTTCCTTAAAAGAAAATCAAGGACTTTTAAGGACTAAAAAAACCAAAAAATAAGGACCTCTGAATTGAATCAACTTAACGAATTGTCGCACGCATTTTTAAATAAAATCTCATTTTTGCAAATTCAACCTATTAGATGATAAATTATAATATAAATCATAGAAGATACATTACAAATTTAACACAACAAAACTCCTAAAAATATGAGTTAATAAATTGATGAAAAAAGCCCATGAAACTGGTAATCAAATTAAATATCTTTTAATTCCAAACTTATTTCATTCAATTTTACATCCAAGGTGTTTATTTTAATTTCTTTTTCAGAAATTATTTTTCTTAGTTCATGCGATTGAATAAATAAATTTATGTCCTTTGACTTTTCAGCCTCATTAGCTAAATCATTTGCTTTCTCATTTGTTTGATGCATGTCCATTTGGAGGAACATTTTCTTTTGTTTTAAAAAATCTATTTCTTTCTCTAGAGCTTTTCGTTTCAGTTGTTTTGTTTCAGTCTTTTCTTTGGATCTTTCACTTTCTAAATACTGCATGCATTTTGCTCTAGCTGAGGTGGCAGCCGTCCTAATTTCTTTAGTAATTTTTAAGTCATAAATAGCCCCAGACAGCTTAATAAATTCATGATTTACACGCTGGAAAATATATAAAGCATTTTTTAAATTTTCTATTTCCAGGGCCTTGTTCACCGAAAAACCTCATTGTCCATGTGACAGTATTAATACCATTTTGATAATCTTCCACACTTTTTCATAATGATTATTGCTAAAATAAGTTTGTAAAAAATTATCAAGGGAATCACTCTTTGGATTGAAAGAAGTAAATTCAAATGAACTTGGATTTACAATAATTAACAGAAAATCTGCATAGAGTAACAAAAATTCGTCTCAATCTTTTCCCAAAATACGTTTATTTTGCGACAATACAATCAATACCTTTTTCATTTTTTCCTGTGCTTTTTCGGGATATCCAGCCATTACTCGTGGATCAATGCAAATCGCAGGTCTTACTAGTGCGTAATTCACAGGACATTTCTGCATGAAATGTTTTATCATTGTTATGATGTTTTTCCGACTATCCTGTCTGAGTGTGAAAACATCCTTGTCTGCTAATTCCTTATTTTTTATCTTTTCTTTTATTAGTTGCACTGCAGCAAATCCTAAATACACTTAACTTTTATCATTATACAAGTTTGGATCACTGAAGTTGAATTTGCATAAAGTCTCAGGTTTCTCAATTCTTTCATTCTCTGGTTTTTTTGAAATGTTGAATGCAATCATTAACAAGTTTTAAAAACATCACTGGCAAAAAATGGAAGTAAAGGTTTATAACTTTGATACTGTTCTAAAAATGGTAACAGCACTTTTGACAATCATTCCTATGGAACCATGGACCAATAAAGGCCATATGTAACTCCTCCCTTATTTCCCAAAGTGTATGCGATGGATATGGATTCGTAGAACGCGAGCAGTGTCGTCCCCCCACCCCCACCGCATTCCGCGAGAGCCACGTCGACCGAGATTAGAGCCGCCGAGAAGGAGGAATTAGAAAAACGATAATCGGTGAAATTTTAATTTTTTTAAATAATGGCAGAGTAAAAAAAGTAAGGACTTTTTAAAAATAGGGCATAAAAATAAAGATTTGTAAGGACTTTTAAGGACTAAATGTAAAAGTAAGGACTTGTAAGGACGCGTACGCACCCTGTATTTGTTATAAATTTGAGAAAATGAATCATTTTGATATGGCAACAATAAGATTGTTTGAAAGTATAAGAGTAATATTTTTTCTAATGTTTCGTATTTTTTTAGCAATCCTGCTTATGCATTTGAAAGTAAATATCAATAAAAGCTTACTGCCTGCAAATACTTTGGTAGTTTTATTGCAAAATCGATTCTAGATAATGCATGGACGACTGGGCCTTTACTTCCAAATTCGGGAAAACTGCCACAGGTGAAGACCGACAATTTTAGAATATAAAATACAACACATGAACACATTATATCAACACGAATTTTCTAATCATTTCATCAGTGGAGAAAAATGCAAGTTTTAAAAAGTTATTAAAATTTATTTTTTGTCCAATAATTTCAGAGGGTTGTAAGGAGGAAGACCTTTCTGGTTTTTTAACACTTTTAATGAAATTTAAGCTTGCTTTTTTTGGAAGGCTAGATATAGTTCATTTCAATATCAAAAGACTAGCACTTTTGGACGTTTTTACACCGGAAAGAGGCGTCTGGCTACAAATAAGATGAGTGCATTTCCAGAGTTCTTTGTTAGATCATGTTAAGTGAAATGTAAATCCCCTTCCATTCTTCACTTCTCCCCATTTTGGTAAAAACTCCAACTGGCGCATGCACAAAAGTGCAGAGGGTTTCAGAATCTAAGAACATACTATAATTACTTCTGCACATTTTTCTATGTTAACTAAAAGTTTAATATGTTCAACAATACATTTTGATTGTAGGTGAGTATGGTTTTCACTTCACTCTTCAAAAACTAAATCTGATCCTGAAACATGTAAATTAACAGGTCGAGATTAACTGCTATTATAGAAAAAATTACTCAAAAAAATAGCAAATTTTAGTAAGCTGCCCAGCTTTTCGATGAATTATTTTCAATATCCTTAGGTATGGTTCCAAGAGGGATTTTCTGGCAAAAAAAAAAACTTCACATTTTTGCTTAATTAGAATGAATGCCAAAAAATGTAAAGGCTCATGGATGTTCTACAACGTCATATTACCCTTGTAATTGACATATTTGCTGTAAAACAAAATGTGAGTAAGGTAATGGGTAAATTTCACTAAATCTGGATCAGAATCACTTGCAATGTTCCAGCAATTAAAAACATGTATTTATCTGAAATTAAAAACTTGCATCATAAATCACAAATATTGAGTAACATATCAGTTTAGTCAAAAATATGAATAGGGTGATTGTATCAAACAATTTAAAATATGGTGACCAACAAATTTTTACCCCTAGTTTATTAATAAAACAAAATTTATTAAAAAAGTATTTTACTTTGTCATTTCAAGATATTGACCTTTCTGTATTCTGAACAATTTTAAAAATATTAAGTGCAGTTTATCTTGCTTCACGAGGGATGTCAAGTTCAGGGAATAACTAGATTTCTATTTTTTTCCCCACGTTATCAATTAACCCTTTAAGTATTAATTTATTTTTAATCTGAAGCCTGTATGCTAGCAGGTTTTGGAGATGAGGAATTACTAGCAGGAAGTGAATGGCTCAAAAAGTTTTAAAAACTTAATCACCAACTACCTTTACCTCCAAGTTCTTGAAAGGGATTTTTTGAGTAGAATCCACATGTATTTATCACCCACACAATTGAATTCATTTTCAAAACTAATTTAATCTGTTCCAAATACAGTGATCTCAACAGCCAACTTTTTTTTTATCCGACTACTTCAGCCAAAAAATTTACAATATCAATTCAAGACAATTATCAACTTTTCTTTCTGGGCAAAAAAAATGTGAACACATTTTTTTTTTTAAGTGACACCTGCCTAACTTTGACTAATGTATATGCTCAAAAAAAAATTAAGTTAAGATTTTACAAATTTAAAGATTCCAGATTTGAGAAAGTAAGACATGTAGAAAACAGGAATATCCAGGTCCTAGATTTTTCTCTCAAGCAACTCTTGCACATATCCATCAGTAGTATAAAATTTGAAAATTGAATCTCGTATTATCACTTTATAATAAGATGAGTGAAACACTTTGAAATCAATTACTTTAACTTAATCAGATATTTAAATACACACTGGATTCTCTTTGTTGCATAAAATTTTAAGAAACAAAATTCTGAAAAAATTAAGCAGAAGAGGAATTGGGTTTTTCAATACTTTATTTTTTGAACAGTATACATCTATGATTTCCTAATTTGGCTGGCAATTCTATCCAAATCTCTTCGGCCTTGGTTGGACAACTTCCTTCCACTGAAAAATAAAGAGGCCTCTAAGTTAACGAGTAATAATCAATACATGTGTGCTCTAAATTCACATTTTTTTTTTTACCACGTTAACTAGACAAAATGGCATAAGCTTGTAACTACAATAATGAATGAAATCATTTATTAAATGTAGATAAATTCAGAGACGTAGACCTCCAAATATCAGACGCAATATGGCATTCCATACACTTTTATTCGAAACATTCAGTTTTCTGTATTAAATAAAATATCAGTATCTATTATCACAGCAACATTAAGCATAAGAAGGCAGAAGTATCCCTATCTTCAGCTTTTTCTTGTACACTTCTAGACCCGTCTTATATTTAGCTACATCACATAATACAGAGAATAACTGTTCCTACTGATAAATTTAGTCAAAATTTTGATCCAGTTCAACAATTTTGCATAGCTCATACAATTTTGAGCGAGTTTGTTGTGGTTTTTTAGCACAACAGCTATTCTAGGCTATACTGTGCCACACCTTCGGTAAGTAAAGCATCTAAAAATGATTTTGAGTTTATACATTCACTTTTCAGACATGACACAGGTTTCGAATAAAAAAAGCTAAACTTCATAAATAATGAATCAGGCCAAATAAATACCGAGAAGTAAAATAAGTACGATTAATCGAACAATAAAATAAATTTATACGAAAAGTGCTTAAGATATTAAAAATATTGTAGAATTATTATATAATAGAAAATTAAGAATGGTGAAATCAGATGCCAAAAAAGATGAAATAAGTGTTTCAGCAGAAATGTGTCATGTCTGACTTATACAAAGACAAGTCTACCTTTTGACAGAATTGGACACTTATATACAAATCTACAATTTCAGTGTAGAAATTAAATACCAAATTTTACCTGTCTAGCTAATTTTGTGGACAGACATAATTCAAAAACATGTTTTTCAAGTCTAAAAGTCGAGATTCATCAAAATTTTAAAAACTTGTGTATATGAAGGAGTTATACGAAAACCTTCAATACTTCCAAGTACCCAAATAATAATTTTTAAAAGAAAAATTATATCAAAAATTTTAATTTAATGTTGATAACTTATTTCGATTCCTGATAATTTGGCGAAATTCATTGTGAACACCTAAAAATGTGGGAGGGGAAGGTACAACTGCTGCAAAATGTTTCTTCACAATAATCAAGTCGGAAGTTTTAAGTGAAAGAATATTGAATTCAAATTACCCATTAGCATCTTGTTCAACCAATTTAAGGTTCTCCAAAGCTTGGAGGGCTTTTCGTGCTACACTAGAAGAGCCCCTGCAGAACCTGGAGGGTCTGGTTCCTCGTCGGTATCTTCCGCCGTAGATCTTGGTAAGGGCACCCACACCAGCGGGTGATCTCATGTACAGATGTCTTGCTACAGATGCTAAATATAAGAAACAACCGTTAAAACTCAACCAATCCAAAATGAATCCAAACAATTAAAACAAAAAATGAATAGGATGCATTTAAGAACTAAAGATTTCAGATACAAAAATAGTCATAAGAAAATTGTGCACAACTTCTCAACCTTATGACCACAAAAATAAATTTCAGGTTGCATTTTTGTTTACAATATGTACAACAGTATATATCATGTACAATAATTACATGCACATCGATTGAATTTTCATGTTATATGAACAATTTTTACAACCCGTTTCAAAGAAAATAAAAAAATTCCAACTTAAGACCATCGGTTAGAAAAGAACTGCTGTAAATCAAGCAGACCCTCTACTAGATGTTTATACTTCTCCCATATTTTAATAAAAGCTAAATAAAATATCACTTTCCAATCAAACAATAATTAGACCTCTAATGTTGAAATAGACACAAGAACCATTTTAAACATTTTTACAATTGAGAATTTTCACATAGTTTCTTAAAATTTTCAGTTTCTACTATAACGCTCAATTAAATCTTTTTCTAATCAAATGCAACAAAATGTTTTCAAGGTTCCGAAAATTAAAAATTCTTTACTACATTGTGAAGTTAAATCAAATTGGCAATACAAATTCAATATACTTCTTTTGCTAAAAAAGAGGGTAAGCATTGCTTATTCGGAGAATGTAACTTACATTGATATTTTGCTGGGTTGCAGTTTAAATTTATAATGGAAGACCAAACAGTCCTACACACAAACCCCAACATTGTTAGAAAAAATAATTTCTAACAATGTAGGTTTTTGATAAATATGTATATACAACAGTGTTTGAGAACCAAGGAATAGCAGCACCTTTAAAACTTTGAATCATAGTGTTAGGTCAGAAATGGTTTCCTTATACAGGAATTTGCTTCGTGCAGAAAGGTTTCAATCAGATGCAGTTATGCAATTAGAAACCAAGTACCATTTTGTGGATTTGGGGTTCATTATTTAAACCGTGTCTAAGATAGTCGTTTGTTACGCAGAATCAAACTTCACAAATTGTGCAACAAACTACAGTAAAGCACTGTTTATGTTTCATTTATATGTCATTCCATCACAGTCCCAATACATTTGTATCCACTATAATGATAAAGCATTATGTTTAATATGACAAAAAACTTGGGTTAAACGCTGTTCCAATTTCTAAAATTCGCTAACTCTCCACATTGGTCATTACTTCTCCATTCCTTTTAAGGGGGAAATTTTTCTTAGATAGCATGACAAAGAAGAATGTGAAGTTATGCGCCACCTTTTGAAGACCAAAAGACTTCATTGAATATAATTTGATTCATAATGCTGTACTTAATACTCACAGACAACAATACAAACAAATATTAAAGATGTGTTTTTAATTAAACACCTACTTGCACATTCATGTATAATTACAACCATGTATAAGTAAATCAGATATGCATAATTTGCACAAGATATGCAATAAAGGTACGATTTTTTATTTTTATGATATATGTTTAATTTTTAAAATTTCAGTGTTTTAATTACATTGTAGTAATATGCTATTTTTTTAATTTGAATTATTATTTCTAACCGGATATGCATTTATAGCATTAAATGTGAACTAATCAAATTTGTTCATTAAAATCGATTGTTTTACGTCAGTCCCTTGACAGATAAACAAATAGTACTTTACAGTATTTATACTCTAGTACTTGTTTTCGGGAAAATGAAACATTCAATTAAGTTCGGTAATTTTATGCAAAAATTTTGTATTGCATATAAAGTATGCACTGGAGTTGGATCCTAACTACATAACTGCTTCCATTTTATACCCAGATTAAATAAGATGAAAGATTTACATGAATAC
Organism: Araneus ventricosus; assembly: GCA_013235015.1. NCBI lineage: Eukaryota > Metazoa > Arthropoda > Arachnida > Araneae > Araneidae > Araneus > Araneus ventricosus. The sequence continues at coordinate 4,779 of BGPR01023675.1, read as the reverse complement.
TGAGCATGCTGACACACAAAGATAAGGGGTCTGTGAAATATAATGGGCAAGCCACACAACACCTGTTGGTAATACCCTAAACAATCATATCCCCAACTATAAGAACTCATTTTAAATCTAGGAATACACTCCAGTCTCTTTGACTCAAAATAATTTGATATTAATTTTATCACTCCAATAAAACAAAGAAAAAAAATCCAACTTTTAACAGTACAAACAGAGCAGCAATAAAAAAAACAAGTTATATTAAAATTTAATACTTAATTAATGGGTCAAATTACATAATTAACTGTTTCTTCCACGAAGACAATTATAACAACAGTTGTTTGGGATAATAATTCCATCATTCTTTATGACAAAACCATTACTTGGATTTGTCTGAAATCTTAAAACCAGAAACAAAAAACAATTTAGAATTTATAAATATGCCAAATGCATATATGAATTCATAACTTCATTCAAAATTCTCTGAATTTTAAATGAAGTTATTTATAAAAATTGGAAAAAAAAATGAGTATTCAAAATACACCCTCTACTCAATCTACATAGTAAATAAATGTTTTTGCTTTTTTAAAAGTGCACTCCTTCAAAAGGCAAATTTGAGCAAGTAAAAACTGCCTCAAAGTACACTTACCACATCGGGTGTAAAACCAATCTTCATCATATGGGGCGAGTTCTTTATGCCGTCCAGATTTAACTACATCCACCCAATCGGGTACTTTTAGTTTTCCAGATCTAGATAAAAGAAAGTTATTAAGAAATGAAGCCTTTCCTTATGGTAAAGACAGATAATTATAAGAAAACATTGTTCATATAAAGATTCATTTCACAGAAAAGCAGGAAATAACACTTTGCATTCATTTTTAAGGAAAAATTAATAAATAGGTTCAATGCTGAACCAAACAGAAGATAAATTTTAATCCAACAAGTAATTTACCATTTGAGCAATCAGCTTCATGTTAGAAATAGCAAACAAGCAACATAGAAATCAAAAGCAATTCTAATTTCTATAAAGATAGTATGCCATTTTAAAAACATAAGTAGAAAAAAGATTGAATCAATAATTACTTGGTTCAAATCCAACATGCAGAATGTCCCAAAAAATGTACACTTTAACTATCACATTTGTAAAAGAATATCAAACAGCTGTTTTATACCTCAATGTTTCAATAGATGTCAAGTTTTGTCAATTATCAGAAGAAATGTCTAATTTCCAGTCGGCACAGTGGTTGATAGAATTGTACGATACCCAGTATATCAGTTAGAATTTCATTGCATTTGCTTTCAACTCATAAACAGTACTGGAGTTATAAAATCATACTTCAAAATTTTTCATAAAAAAACCCATCCAGAATGAGAACCAACAAGAAATCAAAAATCCCTCTTCACAGTAACCCGCGAGGATACGTAAGGGGGTGACCAACACCCCACGTCATGTAAAAATTAAACTTCCCTTTAGTTGATACCGAGACAAATCCATGCTAGACGCCTCTAAGGTCACATTCAACAGACGAAACACGTTTCAAAAAAAAAATCTTTTATTATTTTTTAATGGAATTTTTTTCAATATTTTTGACCCCAAGCCCCTCCTTCAGTTTGTCACAAAATATCACACTTTACCATAAAAAAATTTTCCAGCGGCTTTGCTTTCAGCAAAATGGGAAAAAGTAGCCTCACTTTTTCATTGAATATTAGGAATCTAGGATTTTTTTTTTTTTTTTAAATACCAAAAAGGAGAATTTCTGCACACAATGCCTGCAGCATTGCAAGTGTTCAAGGTAAATTTTTTAAACTAAAAAAAACATCAGCAGCTTCGCTTCCAACAAAGCAGGAAAATAGTAGCTTCACTTTTTAATTGACTGTTAGGAATTTTAGATTTTAAAAAATTACAAAAACAAGAATTTCAAATTCTAAATGATAAATTCAAACTAAGTTTTAATTCAAATTCGAAGAAACCGACCAATGAATTAGTAGATAGCATATACATGACTAATTGCAATGCTGAAGCGTGATATAAAAATATAACGATTCCTGCATGAACAAGACAAGAATAGCAACATTCCTGCACAACCAAAACAAATGTTCTGACGTCGCCAATCCGTCTTCTGCTTGGCGAGCTACAGCAGGGAAAGGGCCGTGCACCATAAACTTTACTTTGACCAACTTTTAAACTTGAAAATAGTTGCAAGTGAAAATGTCAAGAGAATGATGAATAAGTTGTATTATTCTGGACACAACGTAACTGTAGTCAACTGGTACACGTCTTCATCTGCTTTCATAAAAACTATTGGAGGTAAAGCTTAAAATCGTAGAATCTATTCTAAAAAATAAAAGTGCATTACACCCTAAATTTCTTGGATCTAAAGATAAAGCCCCGTAGAATTCTTGTTTGGATTTCTAAAAAAAATTATTTCCTATGTACCTAAGAAAATGAGGTTGAAATCTACAAGTTGGAACACACTCTTAGTAAAACGGCACCATCGCGCCAAAGCAAGATGGTAAACAAACGGCCAACAGTCACAGTTAAAAGTTAATCGTTTAATCTTTTTTCGAACCCATTGCGTTTGTGGTTTGTCGTTGCACTATCTCCCGTTTTAAATATAGAATTTCAACAGAACTACTAGCTTTCCTAGCTCATTGAATGTACGGCATCTGTTACTTTTAATTATTCTAATGAAGCAGGAAAAATGGCGCTCGCGATGCCTGTGGCATCTGAAGTGGGCATTGGGCAAATTTTTTTAACTTAAAAAAACATCAGCGGCTTCGCTTTCAGCAAAGTGGGATCCTAGTAGCTTCGCTAGCTTAGTGAATGTACAGAATCAGCTTCTTTTAATTACTCTAATTTAGCAGCAGAACATATGCCCTTAGTAGCGTTCAAAACAAGTACAACTTCAAAAATTCCATACAAATGATTTTTATTACAAGACAAAGAAAAAATCTCTCAATTATATGATCGGAAAAATATATCATCACTAAATAAACCCAAGTTCTATTTGTCATTTATTTACTAATTGAAATCATACTAATACATTTTATTATTTAATTAAATTGAAATCATACTAATTAAAATACATTTTATTATTTAATTAAATATTTAATAAATATTTTAAGTTATTTAAAAATCAGCGTAGTATGTAAACAACTCAAATCACGCAAAACGCTTGCCATAACGTAAGCAATCTAGCCGATGGGTTGCCAATGGAACTAATCCGCTCGATTCCTCAGGTTACCATTTTGCCGATGAAATCAGTGTGTTCCAACTTGTAGATACCAACCGAAAATGGGAACCAGTCTTTTTCTATCCACACACATTGTATAACAATTATTATATTGATGATTCTTTACTATAAAAAATGTTGAAAATATGCATGTTAGAAAAATACTTTCCTTACGTGTTCGCAATGCACTGAATAATGTATTATTCACTAAATTTTTTTCTTGTACAACTAGAACTGTTTGTATAAATCATTTGGAACAGATACAGCATAAAAACGTAGCTAGTTTGCTTAATTAGTGAAATAACGAATTGGTGTGTCACACGCAATAAATTAAAATATTAATTCTATAGGAAAACAATATGTTCACGATTCATGAAACATTGTATCGAAGTTTTAAAAAAACTAATATTTTTCTATTTTAAATCGGATGGTCTAAAAATAAAATAGCTGGCTGGTACTAACAAAAATTATCGTATTTATATACATTTCAATGACTCAAAACTTCATTCCTGCACTAATGATAATAAATTTTAACTTGACTGACACCAATATTAGGAACAAAGACGAAACATTTCTTTTACATCAGTTTAATAACACAACAAATAAATTTTGCTCTAACCATTCAAGAGGATAAATTTTAAGACAAATATTCTAAATTCATCCACTAAAAAGTGTTATAAAGTATAGTAAGGAAAAAAAAAAAGTAAATATGCAAACGGATTTCAGCCAAGATATCAATAGAGCACATACAAAATAAGAAAAATAAATTACTTTTTCAGATGAGCTGAAAGTGCTTTGACGAAGTCATGCTGATTAACGTCCTTAACACTAGTTGAAGGCATCTAAAAATTGAAACAAAAGATTGCAATGAATATTACAGTGAATCAATGTTTGTTAGACACAAGAACACATCACCGAATTTCTTATCATATATATCCAGAAAATAGATGAATTTGAAACAGACGATGGTCGGTAATAGAAGAAATAAATCTTCATTTAATCTTAAGAAGGAAATAACGCTTAAAAAACCGAGTTACATTATCGCAACAGATATTAGGCCTAAATGCGGCAACACGTGAGCAAACCAAAATCATAGATTACACTCACTAGGCAAACAAAACAAGGCAAATTAACAGGAATCCAATAATTACGAGTAACTTACCTTTAAGGAAAGATATTTTTATAGTACAATCTTAATTAATTAATAATACAAAAAAAATTTTGTCCACGACAGCGCGAACGCACAGCGGAGAATCGTCGAGTCCAATTTGACTTGAATGGAAGTTGCAGTACTTTTTCGAACTTGCATCATTTCACTTCGAACCAATAGACGAGTTTTCTGGTTTGTTTAATGGAGACTTTACATATTTCCGGTGTAATGCTAAGTTAATGGATCTTCAAAGCGGAAGTCGAACAAGGTTTAATGTTGCACACAAACCAGAAAACGCGTCCATTAGAAGAAAAATAAAAAGACACGAGAAGATTTTAAAAAGAAAAATTTATATTTATCTTAGAGTTAAATGTTTGGAAAATTATTCAAAATGTATTTACAAATACTTCA
>BGPR01023674.1:0-19444 GCA_013235015.1 Araneus ventricosus | reverse complement strand
GTAATAGTATATAATGAAACTATCTTTTGTTTTTCATTTGTATGATTATTGATAAGGTAATTTTATTTTAATTTTAATTTTTAGATTAATATGTGTATATATTGATGTTTTGAATTTTTGAAATATTTAACTACATATATTTCTACATTTAATCTATTTTGTCAGACTTCATGCTGGAGGGAATTGATGATTTGGACTGAATGAAAAAAATTCCTTGCATTTTTTATCGGTTAGAAACTAATGATTTTAGAAACTATCCAAAAAACTACACTGATTGAAATTGTTTTAGCCATTTCTCTCATAATTTTAAAGTTAGATTTGCTTCTTCAAATCAAACCTCATTTCTATTCAAAAGATAATGAAGTATTTATTTTTTCATGGATTCACATTAAAATTCTAGGTGCCCACATAATATCGTTGTTTCATAGCATTATCACACAATAATATTTATATTCATGCATAAGAGAAATTTCGTTGTTTTTATTACAATTTGTTTCTTTATGAACTCATGAGTTAATAATCGTTATAATAATTGTTAAAACTAAGCAATTTTCGTGGTTTTGCCAAGTGGTTTTTAGTATATTTTTATTAAGAATCTTTTTGTGAACTTTAACATGCAGCACATTGGAGGCCTACAAATAAAATATGAGTGGAAGGAGACTCAGTAGGAAATGTTGATACAAAGTATAATGACTTTTATGTTAATAAGTAATGTTGACTTTTTTTTAAAGAAAAGTTATATCAATAAGTTGAAACTGTTGCAAAGATACTTTTTCTGTCATCTGTCCTGCACCATTCTCTTAATTTTCTTTCAAGCAAAAATATTTTGCATCATGTAGATTTTTATAAATAAAGCAATCAGCTTTTATTTTTACATGTAAATATGTGACTTTATTTTCTGATTTTCAATTAAAGTTCACTTTCAGTTAACATCACAGAAAAGCTTTTATAAGTATCTGTCAGTGAAAAATATTTCCAATGCATTCACATTTGCAATAACTCTATTCTGCTCTTCAAAAATAAACTAACAAAATAAAAAAAAAGTATCCGAGCACAAAAGTCAAGATAAAAATAGATATAAAACATAAAAAGAATCTGGCAGTTGGGCGTTATAAAGGATCACCCCCTGCTGGGATTCTAAAATTCAAAACTAGGATTTTTTTCTGTAGATTAACCGACTCAAGTCTAATATTTGGTTCCTCTGTGACACGAAATATCTCAAATTGAATGAATAGGAAATAACTACCATCAAATACTTCAATATTCTTTTGAGCGAAAACAGAAAAAAAAAGTCAAATAAAACTTACTTTAAAAATTTGTTTTTATTATCCTTCTTCTTTTTGTTCTTATTGTTAATCTTTGGTTTGCAATCTTTAACTCTAGGAGCTTACGATTATTTCGGATTGTGGGTGTGGTAATTTTTAAAGTAAGTTTTATTTGTCTTTTCTTTCTTAATTTCACAACTTATACCAATCAAGTATATTAACACAATTACAATATGATTTAACTGTAATAATTATGAATAAGATTTTAACAATCCTATGCATATCGCAAAGTTTTTCTACAACTGTTTAATGGATCACATGTATGCTGTATAGATGAATGAAGGGTGTAAAATATAAATATAAGCTGCACAGATTGTATTATCTCAGGCAAGATCATACAAAGTTAAGAAGATTATTCTAAAAAAATTATTAACGATAATTTTTTAAGTCAAATTGTGTTAAATAAAGCAGAGGGAAATATTTTGATATCTCTAATAAAAACTTTATCTAATATAAACATCCTATTATTGATACAAATAAGCATGAATATTTTAATTTGTATTTGGAACATCTCAATGTTAAAAATATTTACTGATAAAAATCAGAACAATATTCTAAAAATTGAATTGAAATTTGAATGATGTATACATAGAAACTAAACAATTTCAAAAATACTAGCTGCATTGTGCAACAATCAATAACTCTAACATTAATGAGTCTACAGAGATTTTTAATCAGCTAGTTCATATAATTCAATGTCTCAGCAGGTGTTTGTATGAAAGCTTTGCATATTATTTAAATCACATATACTTATTACACATCACTTTCCTCCCCCTTTAATTTAGAGCACAAATAACAGCAATAAATGAATATTGTGAAATTCCATCCCAAATTGACTCCTAAAAATCAAAATAATTTTAAAATGCTATAAGATTTCATCCTTTAATACTTACAATATAATAATTTATATTTTATAAATAATTCACAGCAGTTTGTATTTATATTAACATAGCATCTCTAGATCTTAATTTTATAGATACAAGAATTATGACTCGTAAATTATCATAAGTTCACGATAAGTAGCATTGACAATAAAAGGAATTAGTTTTTCTAACAGTAATATCCAAGTTATATTGATATCTTTTAATGTTATATCTATTACCAAGTAATATCACGAATCAATAAATCTATCAAAATACATGACTACAAAAATTTTAAAGGACTCTTGAATATTATGCCCGATTACTCCATATAATAAGCATTTTGAAATATTACAGTAATTGCACAAAAATGAAACGAAAGTTGATTAATTTATATTGATAAGCGAAAATAAAATTTTTAAATGATACAAACTTTTTCTCCGTTTAAATCAATTCTGATGAAAAAAATTTGAAACAAATTTTTAATTTGCCGTTTTCATATCCCTGAGTCTTGAATAACAAGGAGTTTTGTTGGGTCTGAGATCTTTTCTTAATAACGTCCTTGACATAATTCTATCAGAAATCAGAGACGACACAATGCCATAAGAAATCAGAGACAGTAGGTACAGTGGTAAATAAACAGTGGTGCTGAGTCGGGAGGGAGCAGTCGCTCCCCTCATTTTTGATGGAAAAATTAAATTTGTATTTCTTTTTATCTGCTTAAAACTAAGAATTATTGAAAAGCAATAATATCCGGGAAAAAGTTAGCTAAGTTTATAGATAATATTTTAAATTTTGTTGTCTATCTATACTCCATGGTATTTTTATATGTTTATGACCTTCTTCCCCTACTTTTTCAATCCAATCGCCGCCAATGCTTATATAAAATGGAACAATAAAGATTCGATCTATTCTTAATTGAAGATTCAACATAGTGTTAATATAGGTAGTTTTCGTTTCAAATGATGGGACTGTAGGTAGCCAGTTCCAATTTTCACTGACGAAGAAGCTGTCACGCTTTGTTCAACACTAGAGAGAATCCGATAATGCTTCTTTGCCGTAACTTTGGGGGCGCGACGGTAATTCATGAAAATTCTTAAGTACACCTCAACCGAGCAGCAAGCAATTTTTTTAAATATCTTGCGCAAGGCCCGGAAGCCTGTACGCTTTTTTTAATACGATTTTTAACAAGATGGAAGGTGAAGAATGAATGAGCATATGTATTATTTATAAAACATTCCTTTTTTAAAATGTTGGTGTGGTTCTTCGTTTGTTTTTTTCCAGAAAAATTTAATATTTGAAAAGTAAGAAGAAATGCATTATTTTTAATCAATCTATTTCCGCATCTACAGAGTAATAGTAAATAACTATAGTGTTTTAAAAACTATATGGTAAAATTTATTACAACAATAAGCATAAACGAAGCATCATGGAATAAGAAAACATTGCATGTAGCAACTCTGATATTCTCTAGGAAGTTAAATGAAACATTGAAAAAGCCATCAACCACTTCTTTTTCATTAAATTGAAATAGATCCTCATTATCATTGTTTATCAAATTCCAGGTGTAAAAGCTATCCATCATATCTGTCATCTGAACAGCGTAGATTGCAATCCAACGTTTCACAAACGATTGCAGCGACACTTGACTTGCGTTTCACTGAGAATAAGCTCGTAATTTTAAGACATAAATTGCAAAAATCACTCCATTTCTGTTCGCGATAATATCTTATTTATTCCTCTAACCATGTTTTAATTAGCAGATCCCGCAGGTTAAGCAAAATTTGATAAAGTTAATGCTACCGATGCTCAGTGGCGGATAGGCCAGGTTGCCAGCTTGCCCGATAGCAACTGGGCCCTCTTACACATAAGTCAATATGGGCCCCCATGATGTGCATGTATAAGAGGGAAAAAGGAAAGAACCCTTTTTCTAGCAAATTTTCTGCGCCTTTTCTAATCAAAATAGCAAGTAGTTTTATGTTAAATCACACAAACTTTTCGGTGCATGGCCTGGGTGCAATGGCCAAAAGATTTTTATTCTTGGAGGCTCCCGGCAAGAAGGAGGGATAACCCCTATGTGCAGGAAGGATTTGGTCATTGGGGATGGCTAAACAACGTGCTTGTTGTTGTTCTTGCATTTTACTGTCGCAAAACTGAAGGGCAGGCGAACTGCAACAGACAGCCCTGTAGAAGGTCAAAAGACAGGCAAACATCTAACAAATACTTTTGATTTCATTATTTGTAGGCATTTGCATACAAAAGCATTATTTAGAAGAAAAACATAGAAATAACATTAAAGTATTTCGTGTCAGATTTTATTGCATAAAAAATTAAATGCAACAGTTCTACACCAAACTCATAATCTTTTTGTTTTTACCAGTCTTGTTTGTAATTTATTTAATATGAAAATTTAGTTCTATATATGTAAAGATGAATGTTTGTCTTTAATACATATCTAAAATTTTTACTCGATCTTGATTATACAGTAAAACCCCGGGAATCTGAATCCCAGGAATCCGAAATTTCGGATAATCCAAACATATTTTTTTAAATTTTCTGAAAAAAATTTAGTGAAAAATGAAGGAAAAATAATAATTACGAATCAGAAACAAAGCTAATGTTTATTACTACCTTAAAAGAAATATTGGAATTGGTCTTTAAGAATGAATTCAGCATCTTAAATAGTAGAATCCTAATTGGATATTTTCTTTTTACCCTCAACTTGTTCGCCACTGTACCATGCGAATCGCCGCGTGCTTTTTCTGTACGCTTTCACAGAGCACCAGAGTCAATACTGTACTGCATTTGGCATATCAAGAATATTTCGCCAGATTTCCCGGATAATCCGGAGTTCGAACAAAGGTCGGCCCCAATTAGTTCTGATTCTCGGGGTTCTACTGTATTTGGCACATGTGCTCTTCAAAATAAGAGAAAAATCATTGTCAAATTTCACTGCCCCAAAGTTAATTTAAATTTCAATTAATTAAAAAATTGAGAAAGATTTTGAAGTTTTTTCGTGATATCTTCCAAAAATATATTTTCACAAGAATAATTTTTACTCCATTTTAAAAATTTAAAAATTATCTGTTTAATTATATCAATTTAAAAAGAAATTACTTAAAAATTACTCCAGTTTCAAAATTCCAAATCACCCAAAGAATTTTCTTTCGTATTTCTTACAATGGATGTCCTACTTTTCCATTTTTCTTTCACACATTGTCGCTAAAACATATAGGAAAAATTTAGCTTACGGAATTTAAAATCAAATAGCCTTACTCATATATTCGTTATTTTAAACATTAAAATGATATTAACCTTGCGGAGGTGAAATTTATAAATTAAGGTTAAATTATGTCATATTCAATAGGGTGGATCGCTCTCTTCTGTGGAGAAAAAAAAATTATTATTAATCAAAACCTACTTATGCGGAAAACATGTCCTATGGTATGGAGATTAAGAGTAAAATAATAAAAAAATTTAAATTCTAAATTTAATACTACCGAAAGGGGGTTGAATTTTCGAAAAAAATGGGAAATACTTAATTTTGATTATTGATTATGCAATTTTAGATTCGAAATAATTGGGTTATTTTGCAATATAAATAACCAAAAGTGATATTAATGAGTAGTGAGTAGTATAATGTACATTGCAACATTTTATAACTCAGCTCCCCCTCCCACACCGTCAAATCAGTCCGGTTAAACAACTAGATCAGTAGGCAATGCCTTTGCGTGCTTCCCTCATGTGATTTCTGTCGTCAGCTAGCATTGATATCAGGACATTTTCTGGATAGCCAAAAAATCAGTTTCTTTTAATAACAGGGTCTATGACATCCTTCAAATCATTAGAGAAATAACGCGATAGAAGGATTGGTTAATGCAAATGCTGTACCTCATATATTAGGTATGGTTTCGTTTGGATCTTGAACCACATAGACGCATAGACTTTTGCGATGAATATCATTAATGTCAATAAAGCCTCGGATGAATTTTCGCGAGCTACATTGAACCTGAGAATTCTGTTTGCGATTCTAAGCCACCTTGAGTGGCAAACTTTTCCAGGATTTATCTTCGACAGACTTTCTCTGCAATGTCAGCAGTTTATGACTTCAAGAATTTCCATTAAGTACAGTTGATCAGTACTTAAGTCTTTCCTGCTAGTCACTTCACATAGCGTGTATTCTATTGGCGCGGATGAAACTACAGATAGCTTCTCGCATCCGGCCAAAGATTTTTTTATTTGGCCAGTCAGGCTTCTGCGCCCAGTTATGGTTCTATCCACGTGCGCGAAAAGATGACGTGGTGGACTCGTTGGCGTGTAAATGGCACACAAACCATTGTAGTGGACGATTCAGGATCAGTTCCATGTTACATATAATACCTCCTTTGACACCTGTATTGACAGATGTTCCGTCGCAACCAATTTTATTACATCTATGTCATTGTCAACGCATGACAAAAAAACTATATACTATGTTATTTCCAATAATTTGCGCTCTCCCGAAATTTACAGACATGTGGCCGATGTACTCAGAGCCAGGGTCTTTTACCAAGCTTATGCGTTCTTCTATTATGACTTTCATTCTGTTGTCTTCCATTGATAGAGTCCTGTCTTTTCGCCCATCGAAGTATAAACCAAACTGGTCATGATCATAATCTTTTATCAGGGCTGGCCTTAAGCCGATTGGACCGATTGCTCCAAATAGGGCCCCGCGCTAGCGTGCTACAAAGAATGCAATCGAATTTATTCAAATTAAAATCAATTAATTATTGTTTTTAACAAATTATTTCTAAAAGCATGTTTTTGTTTCATTACAAAAACATAATTTGTTTTAATAGATCTAAAAAAGTTTTGCAAATATAAATTACTAGCGGATGTTCACGATAAAATAAAATAAGTTTTTTCAAATGTTCAGATGCGAAATAAGAGTATATACTTACATTTGAATGTCGTGGACATAATAATAATTACTGGAAATTCAGTTTGAGTTGAATTTACAAGCAATTTTTTTGAACATTGAGAAGATTTTTTGTCTCTTATTTTATTATCTGATATAGAAAGAGTTATCTCTTTTCTACACAATCATTAAAATAATGATGAAAATGTTGATTTAAATCTGGTTATTATTTTTTTTTTTATAAAACATGCCATTTGAAACCACTGCATATTTCTTTCTATTGCAGTCAGTCTTTTAAGATGAGTGTTTTATAAAAATTACAAGCAGTTTGCTTACTGAAGAAAAGTTCATTTTTGTAGAATAAATTATTAGTATTCTAATTATAACCTTAATCGGAAATAAATAACGTTTTTAATTATGTTTATTAAAATTTTGCAAATGAAAGCTTAATTAGCTGATCTTAAATTTGTAGTCTTGAACTGTATGCTTTATACTGCAATTATAAATATAGCTAGAGATATTTTCAAAGAATTAGCAGGAAAAAAAAAGGAAAGGTAGTTTCTGAAACCTTCGTCTTCGTGATTTTTTCTAATAACCTTTTTGTAGTTTTATGTCATGTTGTTCTATAATTTAAAAATTCGATCCTATAAATAAATAATATTGAGATTGATTGACAGAAAAAGCTTTGTAAATTGTTAACCGTTTTGTCTGAAATCAATTGTCAATTATAATTTTGTATTTTTTAATAATCAAAATACTGAAACGATTATTCTTGAATTATCCGTTATCTCAGTTTCGTAATAATGTTTTTTGTTTCAGTTTATCATAAGATTTGTTGTCCAAAAACTCCTTATATACAAGCCGGATTATCAAATAACCAATATAGGCAACTGCCTATGGACCCCGTAACTTTTGGGGGCCCGTGGAATTTTTTCAGGCATTTTTTGGGTAATTTAATTTTGTGCTTTCATTTGATTCACAATTACATTGTACACGAACATATTCTAATTAAAATCAAGTATCGTTTAAATTTCATAATATTATTCTTAGGATTTATTTCGTCCTTTGAAATCTACTTGCAGAACAGTGTGGTCCAATTTTTTTACAGTACTCACAAGTCAACAACGCTCTAGACTTTCCCTCCTATCATAAATACTAGAGAAAAGGGAGTGCCTTTGAAACTGTAGCAAAGGGGGTGGTCGAGAACTCTGCGTATTTCGTTGGAGTAGGAATGAGACATTATACTACCGGAGGGGCCCTGGAAAGTGAGGAATTCGTGAACAAAATCGCTAGTATTACAAAAAACTGATGCCGCTGACATTTTATTGTTCCCGCAGGCTCCCAGCATGTCCGAAGAATCTCTCTTTGCAAGAAGTATGGGGTTCTTGCTAGAGAGGGCACAATGACATATTTTTTCTTTTCTTTCTTTCTTTTTCTGCAGCTCATTTTACTACTTCTTCGAACAGCCCTGACAAGGGAGGTAAAGAGATCATGCAATTTGGAGTCTAAAGGCACGAAGGGAAAGAGATGTTATGTGTTTCGGGGGGGGGGGGGAGGAGCTATCCCCCTTTTTGGACACCGCCCACTTCTTTAGTTGCAAATAATTGAGAGGAAGTTGTAACATTTCTGTTTTCAGTCACCCGAGAGAAACAGGATCCACAAAAGAATAAGGAATTCTTATACATTTTCGTACTTTTAAAAGGTGAGCTCAGATTAATTTATTATTTGGGTTCCTTTATTTTTAAATTGCTTTTGTCGTATTAAATACTAGCTGTATTCATCGACCGAATGATTCGCCCATTTTATTAATAGTATATTAATTATGCCAACTTACTTTAAATGCGTCAAATTATTTAATTTTTGGTAAGCTGAAAGCATTAATTGTTTCAAAAGAATGAATTAGTAATATAAGGAAAAGAAAAACAGGAAATGTATCAATACTTGAAACTAAATTTTGAGGCAGTGTGTTTTGCATCTTATCAAATTAAAGATTTAGATCTTTACATTCAATTGTTAAAAAAGTATTAGGTTGGCTCTTTAAAATTATGAAATTGAATGAAGATTAATTTTCGTTTTGATCATGCAAGAGATGGTTTGTTCAGATTAAAATTGCAATTATTACACATCATTTAACTAATTATAACGTGATTGTTTAACCTAATTATAAGAAATAAACAAATATCATAATTTCCGGAGAGGATTATCCTGCCTTAAGTAAAAAAACAGGTTTAGGTTCATAGCTAAAATTTAAATTCATCAAAATAATAAAGTAAATCTATCCAAAAAGTAAATTTAGTTGAAATAACAAGAAATTAAATTTTTAAAAAACTAGCAGAGCAAGGAAAATGGACTGTATTCTATTATAACAAATGAAGGTGTTACATTACTATAATCAAAGCAAAATAAATTTTATATCTCGTTTTTTAACACAAGAGAAACATTAGATTTAAAGATTTGATGAATTAATGAAATTGATTCGACTTTCATTACAACATTGCAAACTATTGTTGAAAATTATGCTTAATTTTTTTCAATTTAAGAAGAAAAATTGTCCGACAAATAAACTTGTAAATTAGATTTGAAAGATATATTTTTGAATTCAAGACAGTGTATAAAAGTTTTTAGTGTCATAAAATTTTTTGCATTTAACGTTGAAACATACCATATTCTTGCTTAATTTTTAAATAATTAAAATTTTTAAAAAAGCTCTCTGAGGTGCACATTCCCATCCTTCATAGTGTATTTGTACCAAATTTGGTAAGTCTAGGCTCAGCGATGTGTCTTCTGGAACGCAAAAAGACAGTCACATACTCATAAATGCGCTTTTCTTGACTGAACGAAGCGAACTCTGTTTTAAATTGAGTTTTCAACATTGCGTTTATCAGTAAATTCGTTTGTTATCCAGTCACGCCCAAACGCGTTGTTCGACTTTCTTCGAAGTCGGCATGAAAGCTCATTGAAATCATAAAAAGCGACGTATATAGAGAACTTTTATTTTATTTCAACCAGTTTTTTGGGGTGAGTACAAATTAGTACTTTAAAATTTCGTTGTTTTCCTTCCATTGATTCATATCTTAATGTAATGATTTTAATATAATCTCTGCTGAGCTCATTTAAAATAATAACTAAATTTTTTTAGCTACTGCAAAAAATCTGCGACCCTTCTTTTTAATTATTTTACTTGATAGTCTGAACAAACCAGCCTAATTTTTCTAATATTTTCAGAATTATGAAATGATCTATTAATTTAATTAAAATTTGATTCCATATGAGGAGTCCCATCTGGTAGTGAATTTGAGGAAAATTGATTTTAAGATTCCTTAATATGTGTAATAATAATTAGTATGAAGTTTAAAAGTATCCTATAATAATAGAAGTGTTCCATTCAAAAAAAAATTCCATAATATGTATAATATAAATAAAAGTAGATAATAATTAAACTAAAAAAAATATTCTTTTTAGTATTACTCAAAGATGTGTTAAAAATTAATTTTAATTTAATTAATTAATTAAACTTTAATTTAAATTATTTTTAAAAAATTAAGTTTATTTTAAATGCTAATGACCTACCAGCTTTGATGCAAGTTGGCTGGGAATCAGGGCTATCAAAAATTGTTTCCAATTGTGCCCCGCACTTGCTAAGGCCGGGCCTGTCTTTTATGACCTGAGACAACAGAGTGGTTCTTGCCTTTGTTCTCCCACGCTGAATTTTATTTCTGTCAAAAACGTTCAAAACATTGCTTTCTGAGATAATGCCCACATCTTGAAACGCATCTGACACGATGGCAGAGCCTGCTCGATCGGAAATACCAAACCTGTAGCACCCTAGAGAGAAGGCATAACGATTCCCTATCCAGTGCTATACGGAATCGTCTTAAGGACTGTCGTTAAGGATTGTTTTCTGACTGCGGAATCACCCTCCGTCAGATGCACAGACGAGACGAGACGAGATTTGTGGAGTACTGCCCCCTGCGGAGCAGCGGAGACCTCCAGTCGACTAAAACTTTAACCCAGAAGTGCTAGAGTTCTTCAGAAGTGGTTAAAGTCTGAATCTGTGTGGCAAAGTGCAGAGAGAGATGTTGTATCGCTGCTGTCAGAGTCTGGAATGAGCAGAGGAAGGCGTGGTTGCTTTAAGAACTATTGCCGGGAGAACGCTGGCGTCTAATCAGGAGTCGAGGCTTGCAGGGGAGTATAGGGAACGTCTGGATGACCGCCAATGGTTATCGCCAAGTAGTAAACAAAGCGAGCGATAGCTCGCGGGAGTGGGATACTCTGTCGATTCTTCTCTTCGACTCTTATGTCTGTGGATCTCTTAGGTGTTAACCGGTTTTTTGCTTCCGCCTTAGCAAGTAGTTCTCAACTGTTATGCGGTTCTTTGCCTCCGCTGTAGTAAATAGTTTATAGGAACAGGTAAAAATTGTCTGCTCGTTCGTACGGCGGAGTGATACATCGCAAAGCTATGCATGTATCAATGCGCATGAAGCATTCGGTACTGCGCATTTAGCATTACGCAGGGTTTGCCGGAGAGCTGTGCGCCGATTAGCAGTAGGGAGGTTTGGCGACCTCCCAACGTAAACAAATTGGCGACAACGAAATCATCCAGACGTTCCCTATACTCCCCGACACAGCCTGAAGAATTATATTAATCACTTTATCCAAATATACTTTTCCTACAATATTTAACAGAAGTAGCAGATTACAGTAATTAATGTGATAAGTGACAACTATACAGTTATTCAATAAATTCAATGCTTCTCACTGTTGAATTTGCCCTTATTTCCTAACTAAAAAAGTTATGTACCACACCAGCATAAAAATTCCAGCATATTTAAGCAAATATTTCTTCAAAATTTAATCTAAACCTGGCTTGCTTTACAGAAATTTAAAAAGAAATATGTTAAAAAAACAGTAGGAAAGAAGACAAATATTTATACCAGCATCAAAGAAAAAAATTATTTTGTATGTTTCCGTTTCTTTTTAGGAGGCATGTCCTCAACCACCACTACAGGGTCCTTCTTTACCTCTTTCTTCATTTGCAAGAGAGGCGTGCCTTCCGAGCAAATATCTTCCTCCCATCTCTTTACCTGGTCATTGTCCGTAATAGAAAATGTCGCAAGTCTCCTCTTCTCTGATACGAGTAGACTGTTTTCTTCTATTTTTGCCAAAACAGCCTTCAGCTGCTGATTATACTTGGATACTTTACACTGTTTGATGAAGCTTTTGATTTGTAACACAGCAGGCAAAGCCAATTCTGGGAATCCAATAGAACTAGAATAACTTTTCAGATACTCAACTAGTAGACTGCACACTTCGCTTATGCACGCATCCTTAAAACCTGCCTCTAAAAGTTGAGATTTGGTGACCTTCAGTGCACATGAAAATTCTACCGGTTTGACACTAAAGTTTGATTTTTTGTTGTAATCAACTATTTTCAACACATCTAAAATAAATGGCAAAACTGGGATGAATATCCCAGTGGAATTTGATATGTGCATCAAAGCTTTCACCAGATGAAATCTTAATGGAATATATTTTGCAGTTGGAATCAAATTGACGGTCCCTATGGTTGTTTGGACTAAAGGATAAATTAAAGATTTCAGAGGTTCATGATCTACAAGTCTACACAACAAATAGGACCACAACAATATGCAGTGCGTATATTGCCAGTTATATACAGTTTGGAAAGCCTCTTTCTTCTTTGTTGTAATTGCATTGCGCAAATGAATGCTCATCTGACGTATATAAATGAAGCCATGCTCGTAAGCCATTTCTGGATTCAATGCATACACTTCTGTCAAAGACCTTTTCATAAAATTTATCATCGGCCATGTTGATGGAGAAGTAAATTTGGTATTCTTTATGTAGGCAAAATACATTTCTTTCAAGACCTGGCCCAGATACTCTTTTGGAAGCGACTTGGAGGAACGAACAATAACAATCAAAGACAGAACACGAATGGTTTCTTCTTCACTGGACCACAAGGTTACCATTTTCTTCAAAAGATGGCGTGATAACTTTATGAAAACGTTATAGAAAGGAATCAGATGGACAGTGTGCTTAAGAAGGAGCACTAAAACCGACGATTCTTTCATAAGCGATATCGGTAAGACTTAAGAACAATGTGCGGTTTCTCGCCAAACTGGGAAATTGCGCCAATCATCCAAAAAGTCGCCAAATATCCGCCATCTTGAATGGTGTCAAGATGGCGGCGATTCTACTGACAGCCGTAACAAAAAAATGTAAGTAGTAAATAAAATTGGAAATATCACAGAAAATTGCAAATACTGCATAAAATTGTATGAAATTTAACATGAATTTTCTGACATTCTGGCACAAATTAGAAATTCTGGCAAAGTTTTAGGGTTGCCTACAAAATGAAGAAGGTTACCACATTTGGCGATAAATTTGGCGCGGGAAAAGAATTCAACTTGGCGGACCGCACACTGTTCTTAAGTCGAGCCGCGATATCATTTTCAACATATCAATCAAATAAGACTTCACAGACATTTGAACTTTCTTCCACACTTTTGACCTAGTGGGGTCAATTTTTTTCTTACCTGGCTCGGCAGATAAATGCAATACTTTATACAGAGCAGGAACCAAGTCAATGAGGCAAAGTTTAACAACGTCATTGAAAAACTCACTATTGGACATGTCGATCTTCTTGTCGGACCCATCTGCTTGGTTGACAGCAGATTTGAAAGCACTTATCAGAGCTTTGCACAGCTTAATTGTTGGCGCGCTACTTATATTTTCCTTAATGTATGTTAATTTTTTTGCTGAAATCTTGATATTTGATTCTTCATCATTAGCAACTTCCGGTTCATCATCCTCACTCTCCGAATATTTAAAATCCAAAAGTTCTTTATCGTTTTCCTTTAGGAATTCATAAAAATCCGGATCTTTATACTTCAACTTTTTTAAAGTAGCTGCGTGAATGGAAGCTTCCTCTACCTCCGAATCACTTGACATGATTGTTTAGTTTGAGAAAAGTCGCAGAGAAGGAGAAGAAAAACCCTAAAATCTGCAAAAAAAGACGCATGTGGCTACTACAGTTTTAAAACCGGAACGAGCTACAAAGAAGAGATCGCAAATCCTATGTCAACTTTTTGGTGTCCAATCAGATGCCTGTTCTCTCCTTGCATTTGGTTTGTTGTTTGGAGGGTTGTGATTGGTTAGAGGATTTGTGTTTGTTTACATTGTAATTATGAGGTAATCAATTTCGTTTCATTTTGGCGAAATACCTAGATTTAAATATTTTAATTCATTTTTAGATGTTAATATTTACTTGTAATGTTAAGTTATCTATTAAATATAAACAGATCAGTAGGGTGCAATTATAGTAGTTTTATTTTAGAAGTTATTCCAATCATTAAAGGAATAACAGAAATTTGTTTGAAACATCCTTCATCTGTTTGAGTGGATACATTATTTTTTACTTTGTGTTTCATTGTCTGTAAAGAATTAATAATTTTCATTAAATGCATGGACAAAGTTGTTATGAAAGTGGATAAAAAAATGCATCTTCTTAAAAGAATTCAGTTGCGAAATCTGTACTATTTGGCTATTTTCTAAATGTTTTAAGAATTTAAAATTCTTTTAATCTGATGGAACAAAAATAACAATGGAGTATTATATTTATTTTTTGCATTACATGGCAGTATTTCATTTTAATGTACAGCATTAAGAATAATATTAAAAATAATTTTTTGCAAAGTTTTTTTTTTTTAATTTTTTTTAATCCCTAATATATTCATATCCCAGTATCCTTGTTATCGTCCTCCATGCATTTTATATCTTGGTGAAATTTTGCACCCATTTCCTCATTCAGTACATCTAGATTTTCAAGAAAATACTCAAAATGAAAGTCGAAAGAAATGTATTTTTAAGCTCAGGGTATAACTCATCTTTTCAAAATTTCGTAGTATTTTTCCACTGTCATTGTATAGTTAGGATCCTGTAATTTTCTAAAAATTTCTGATTGATGTCTTTAAAACTAACCCATGTTTTTTTTTATCCTTTTCTTTTTATTCTCAAATTTGTGATTCTTCATTAAACGTCAAATACCTGTCTGAACCAGTAACTAACTACTTTGGTTTTACCTGCTAATAAATGTAGAAAAGTAACTATTAAATATTGAAAGCTATCACCATTTTTATTCAAAGCTTTTAAACTTTATCTGTAAGGGTAGTAAGAGGTATTGTTTTGGTCCCATTAAGTTCTGCAGAGTCACATACTTTAATCCTAAATTTCAAATTTTCTTTAGAGTCCATTCTTTCCTTATCCAATGTTGATCTTTTGATCTACTATCCCAATCATCTAGGAAACAAGGCATTTTGTATATCTACATGCTGGCTTAAATATCAACAAATTTGCCATTTAAATTCTTATTTTATTTTAATGAGGAGAAAATTGAGGTTTTTGTATAATTCTTTCAAAATTGCTGCAGAATGGCACCTTTTAAGTTTCTCTTGTTAGAATCTGTAGTCTTCACTGAGATAGGTCATGATCAGGAATATTACTTAGTGATTCTTCTTCAGGAATATACCTGTTAAATTCTTTCTCTTGATTTCTGTACCAAGAAATGTTGTTTCTGCAGCAAGTAAATTTTTATTTTTAAGTTGTGATCATAAAATTTGAGCACTTTCTTTTGAAAGATTTAAATTGGGGACTACTAAATTGTTTTACTCACTTTGTGTTAATTGTTTTTCAATATTTGTTTCTGGACTTGCATACAAGTATATAGTTTCATTTTATAATTTAATTGCTTTTAGTGTAATATTGTATTTAATGTTTATAATTTTCCTTTCACTCATAAGTTGATTTTGTATTCAAATAACAATGCTTTTTATTCGATAGTATTTCATATGAATTTTTATTAAATTTCCCTCATTTTGAATTTGTGAAAAATCTGTGGATGATGGAAAAAACAAAAATGCTATTTTTGTGATCAGCGTGTCTGATTTACTAAAAATCAACTGATATTCTGCAAACCCCAGATTCATGTTGGTCTGTGCTATTAATAAAAATTAGATGACTAAACATAAAAAAGAAAACTTCTATTTGTATTTAAAATGATCTCCACAATATGTATGATTTGTGTAGAATACTTTTCCAGTACTAATTGTGAATCGGGAGATCAACTTAGGATTTTCTTGGCCTGTGTTTTTATTGTTTCTTAAATTATTTCCTGTAAACAGATGTCTAAAATTGCTTTATAAAATTTAAATTTGGTTTTTCAAGTGAAGAGTTTGTAGTTTAATAATTCTAAACTCTCAAGTTAGATTTCTACTAGTCACTAATTTCCTGTTTAATTTTAAAACGCTATAGAATTTAATTCAAGACATTTCTTGTTTATGATTAAAACTAATAGTTTATGATTAGTGATGTCTTGAAACAAATATTATGGGTTTAACAAATTTTCTGTCCTTACATTCATTTTATAGAAAATTAACATGTGTTTGTATGTGGAAAAACATTTTTATTATAACTTATGCTACTTAAATTAGATCTAGATATTTTCAAATATCGAGGCAAATTTTAAATATAAGATTTCCAAGAAAGTTTTTAGCAGTAGTTTTTAAAACACTCTAATTTGGCATTTTTTTAAAACAGAATCACTGGTTCTCTAAATTACTAGTGTGAAGCTCTGCCCTGAGGCAGAAGTATTGTATCTATTGAGGTTGATTTCTACATAAATCTTGCCTTGAACAAAGCACAATTTTGACTAAAATACATAGAATTCTAGCACTCGGACAAATTCCTTGACTGAAAAGGTTTATAGATTTTAATAATAAAGAGAGAATAGTAGCCAATAATGAATTTCAAAAATCAGTTTAAAAAAATTAATTTTTTGGTCCAACTATGATTGATTTGCATCATAAAATCAGTTTTTAAATGAAAAAAAAAGTTGATTTTGGATAAACCTATTTATATCAGATTTTGTAATTTTGAAAACTGCAAATGTTTGAACTCTTTATAACTTTAAATCTTATTATGGTTCAAAATGTGAACTTTTGTACACCAATCCTGATTCTTTGTATCTGAATATTCAAACTGAAATTGTTACAAGATCTAAAAATGAATTTAAAAGTATTTTGTATTTAAGTAATTTTGAAAGAGCTTTTGATGATTTTAAACTCAAATTTACAAAATAGCATTGTATTATCAGCATACTATGACAAATAAGTTCAACGTGATGGTATAAATTCAGCATATGACCCTTTTTAATTGTTAAAAAATAAAGACACAAATGAATAATGAGAGTAAAATTATTTTTAGTCTCATATAATAAGTGAAAGAGTAAATACTGTGTTTCAAGAATCATTTGTTGTTTTTCAAATGAAAAAAAAAATCAAAACGCTACCAAAGAAGCACAATGAATTGTTAAAAGAAAAGACTCAACTCCTGAATTGTTAACAACAGACAAAAATTGAGTTGGAAAGAATGAATCAATATTTCGATTGATGGATACCATCCTAAAAATAAATATAATGCAGTATGTTGATATTTACTGTTATATTTTAGATGTAGCTTTTTTCTTTTAGCTTTGTAAACAACTGTCCTACAGAACTTTCTAAAGTTAGTTTTGTATAAAAAATAAAAACTTTCTGAAGAAGGTTCTGCAGGTAACTAGATAGAGTTGTGGAGACAAGTTGTGAAGATCCTGTCCACATATGCTCTAGTCCCCATGCGTTTACCTTTTCCTCATACCTACCTGTGTATAATTGAGCTGGACTTGGTAAGATTATAAAATTGCTTTATTTAGGAAAGATTTTTTTTCCCACAGTTCATATGTTAGATACCTACACATCTGGCTATTTTCTCACTCTGATACAAGTATGCATAATATTTTGCTCTCCTAAAATTTGATATTTGCTAAAATGATAATTGTCAATACCTTCTTTAATTATTGATATAAAGATGTTTTATATAAATTGGATTTTTTTTCTCAGAGGATTATATAAAAAGTTGTGTATAGCTCATCTAGACCAAATTTTAGACATGTCTATTTTACTGTCTTTTAGTGAAATTGAGAAACCCTTTGGCTAGAAAACATATTATTGAGGAAAATCTTCCAATATATATAATCTTTTGTTTTTGAACTTCAAAAGAGATGCTGGTATCTTAATTCATAATTTGTTTCATTCTTTTAATGATAAATGTAGAAATTCAAAAATGTATATTTAACTAACTAAATGGATCATACACTTGATTTATAAGATGTTATAGTCAAAGTTTCTTTATAACTTTTTTTTAAAATTTAGTAAGAAAATAGTAATATGTATTTGAGTATTGAAACTATATTTTTTGTAGCCACAGATAATACTTTTTATGCATGATAATTTGATACAGTTTATGACTGTTATATATTAATAATATAGTATAACAAAAATATGAAATTATGTGTTGATAAGTGCTATCTCTTAAATATTTCAATAACTAACTAAAATGAGTTAATAAAGATTATTATACTAGAACAGAGTTTAAATTATCCTTTTATTGAACAATTATTTTTAAACAACATGTCAAACAAAACTCGGTTGTTTGAAACATGATACAAACAAATCATCATATCATTGAATTCACTGTGCACCTTCAAAATGTTTTCTCTCTCTCTCTCTTTTCAGCATCAATGAGAATAATCTTTCATCTAGTAAAAATTTCCACATTTATTCTTTCTCTCATTTTTTTCCGTATTTATTTCAAACTATGCTTGCATACTATAAAAAGGAAAGTTGAAAATTTGTACTTGTTTTTATCATAATTGCAAAACCTAGAAATCTTTTCTTTTACTTCTTCTCTTTCCATTTGAACTTAAATAATTTGTATTTAATATTCCGAGTTAAATCTCTTGCTCATTTATACAATAGGTACATCTACTAAAATCAATATTTTTGTCATCCTAATAATTTGTATTTTTTAGAAAAGACTGCTTATCATAATACTCTTGATCCTGTGTAATATTCACTCAACTGAGGACCAGCTTGTGAATTGAACCATTTCTAAGAGGAAAGTGGGAGAAATGCCATTGAAAACTGTGGAAGCATCCAAATGCAGATTAATTTGATTTTTTGACTTGAACCATTGTGTTTTTAAACTGCATTAAGCGCTGTTTTGTAATAAAGTTTTGAAATTGGAGGAATTTTTTTATGTTTAAAAATATAGAGATTAATATAAACTAACTGCTTTTGGGCTCAGCTTGAAGAATGGAAAAATCTGGGTTGATGGTTTGGAAGATTAAGGCACTTTTACTTTCTTGAGAAATATCTTACGCAACTGAATTTATTAAAACCAAGAATAACTAGGCTTTAAAACAAGCTTCAGTGAAATAGTAATATTAAATAAAAATTATTTCAGGA
>BGPR01023671.1:0-24026 GCA_013235015.1 Araneus ventricosus | reverse complement strand
TATTAAACTTTTATTTATTTCTATTGATAATTTAAATAAACTGGTATATTGTAACCAAGAAAAAAATATAAATTAAAAAAAATAATTCCTAAAACTTTGCCAGTCCATAATAATAATAATAATAATGACCACCAAACAATGCACAATTATGAATATGATCTATGATACACATACAGTAATCCAGTCTCTTCAGCACTAGCTTGGCTCTCAGCACAGAGGCCATGGTCAAACATGTTTGGGGAGATCATCTGATATTTTCCTATATTAAAAGATAAAAGACACCTCAAACTAAATGATCATTGCAGTGTTGGTTCATCCTCATCGCTGATGATTTATTTGAATCCTTCTGTTATTGTGATTTGTCTCAACAGTAGTTACACAACACTAGAACAAACAGTCTGTTTCCTGCAAAAGATTTTCCTCTGTATCCTTCTTGCCAGGTAGGATCAAGCACTTAGGATAAAGTCAGTGCAGGAAAACTGAAGTTCTGAAAATTTGAGAACCTATTGATCATTCTTCCCAACTCCCATTGTCTTGCATTGCCCAGGCCTGTATTTGGATCTAACTGGTAAATTCTTACAGGAATGTTGGTGACGACTGCTTCAATTTGGAGGGAAGGCATTGACCATCATTGCTATTCTTGTTAAATGAGAATTTTAATGTAAACATTTGCTTGTAGACTTATTATTCCAAGGATGTTGTATACAGGGGCAGATAATTAGGTAATACAAAAATGCCACTGACGGTTCCCTGCATCACAAACAGCTTCCAGGAGGTTTATATCTGGGTTCTTAAGAATTTCAGATTTTGTGTACTCCTGAAGATATCAAGTTCTTTTCAGAGTCTACGCAAACTTCATTTCAAGTATGGTTAAAAGAACTGATGCTTAGTGTCCTGAGCCTTTCATTACCGTGCATGAATAAAATAATTATCTGCTGAATGTTTTCCTCATAGTGTGAAGGAGAAAGTATATTTTCCAGCGATTTTACATTTTAATGATTTTTAGAAATATACGTTGTCAAAGGTGCAAATGCCTATTAAAGATGAACGAAAGGAGTCAGTCTCTTATAAACTAATACAGACGGATATATTTTAGTGACCAAAGGCTAAAGCTGACTTCACAATTAAACAATCAGCGTATTTCTCGTCTGCTTTATTGCGCCATGTTTATGAGTAGAGAACTTGATTTCATCAGGATGGGAGATGAAATTGATCCTTATTTCTTCCCGTATTGGCGAATATGGCAAAGGCTGTTGGTATCATCGTTTCATCAAACATTTCTTCCGGCAATATATGTTTCCATGATTGTTAAGCAGTTCTTAGATTTAAGTGCCTCCTATGGCTTCATTTTTTTCAGGTATAAAGCTACTAAAAAATGAGCTGGAGTTGTTGATTTAGCCGCTGTACGAACATATGTTACATAAAATATTACAAATTAATTGAAAAAAGTTCAACCCAGATGAAGGCTCATAAACCATTTAAGCAGCCTCAATTAATAATAATACACTTTTCAAAGCATTCACGATACTGTGAACATGGCTTACGAAAGCTTCGTAAATGAAGGAGGATTTCGCGTCTTTTCGCATTTCACAATATTACATCAAACACAAATGGGAAGGGACATTGATTTCATATTTTTTAAAGAGATCCTCTGGTTCAAACTACATCCAGAATTTAGCGCTGTGTGCTAATTCTCTGGGAAAAGCGATTTGTAGGGGTTGATAGAACCACCTCTCATTATGCACTATCAGTAGGCATTGCTCAAACAGGAACAGACGGTTGCACTCTATCATTTTCTTCTAAGTTTCATTGTCATTGCCTTCAGGTATTTTTTGATGCCAAGAATAATCATTCCTCATACATGCATGTGGGGCTAATTGGATTCTTGAGTCTCCCAGCAAGCATAGCAGTGCTTGGCCCAGAAATCGGTCAGAATTTTCTGGGGAAAGAAGGGTTCTAGACGGCAGATCCTGCCATGTTCCTGCATCATTATTATCTCTGTTTTCGAACTCTTCAGTCACTTTCGAAGATTTTCAAATGTTGAAGTCAAGGATATTTGAAATCCATAGCATACAGAAATTTTCCTTCATCACAAATATCTTAGGATCGCTGTCATTTCCCGCCGTCCCATCCTGGGCAATTCACCTCTTCACTGATACCACGAGTCTTGAGGTAGGGAGGCCCCAAATGTTTTCATGTTTTTTCAAATTCTGAAAAGCGGTATTTCATTTCACGAAAATAGTCCTTATCTCTCCATACATGAACCAGAACTTGAATGTCCCGCCGAATAGTAAATTATTGATTTTAGCAAAACTTTTCAGAGACTCTTCTGCTCTCATTTCTGCATATCTTTGAAAAATATAAATAGAGCTGCCGACCATTAGAAAAATGGCCCTTCTTATATAAGTGGTGCGTTTTGTTTGATAATTGAAAGGTGGAGCTTCCGATTTCCCATTCTCTCTTCCAGATTCAAATAAACTGTTTTGCAAAGAGTAACCATTTCAAAATAATTGGATCAAAGTTTGGCCTTAGTGCTACGGTTTTTTTAATGTTTCAGAGTTTGGTACAGAATATCATCTATAAGGTTCTGTTTCTTGATTTTCTACTTCGTTTAGAAAAAACTTCCAGAGCTATCAGCGTCTCCTGAAAATCTCCTCTCACACTCCAAGCTCCTAAGGTTCAAGGCCAATCGATGCGTGAAAAGGAAACTGTCAGCTGTACCAGTTTTTTTTTTTAAGTGGAGCTCTTAAGTCTTGTTCCCTAGAGCATAGTCTTATCATTTAGAATTCAAACACCTTCTCTGCATGTTCGCCACTCCCTGCCAGGTCGCAAAACCTGCACCGCCATGAAAAAAGGACATTAAAGATGGGAATCATCTAACCTTGCAACAAACATTTTCAGGAATTTGGGTCGTGACTGCATTGAAATCTCTTTCCTTTGCTGAGGGAATATGAAGCTTGGTTTAGTCAGTATAGAGAGCTGGTTTCACCATTGCTTGCATTTTGTTTTCTCTGGCACAGCTCAATAGAGACAATGCAGGCAATTCTTGATCATTTGGAAGGATCTTTGGCAGCTAGGGAGGTAAAGCAATTACTGTTTGTTTCAAACACACAAATGGTTTGTAACTTGCTCCATGAATCCGCTCCAGAATGGGAATCGATGATGGATTAGACCATTTTATTGCGACCCTCCAAGTCTAGAATGTGATGGACAGAGTGATGATTTATGAAAGTGAGAACATTGCATTAGGTCACAGATCGTATAAATGCAGGTGCTTTAAGTCACTCTTCTTATAGAAGTGTTTCATGCTCCACAAGTCCTAAGTTTCCTACAGTTGGATTTCTGGTACTTTTTTAGTGGATTCGCGGTACGTATCATCTAGAAGAATTGCTGTTATTGGACAAAAAAAGACAGTAGACGCACCCCACATTGCATGAAAGATCTTATATCCTTCAAGGAGTTTGTGTATTAAAGTCGTCATTTCATAAAACAAATTGAGAGAAGGGAGTGATTTTGTGCAATTAACAGAAGAAACTCATAAAGTTGACAGAGCCTCAAAAGAACAACTACATGGAAAGGAAAAAAATCCATTGACGACTAAGGAAACGTAAATACGTGATTTCTATATCCATGCATAAGAGAAATGCCGCCGATTAGCCTGTTTATTTCTAGACGCAGAAGACTTGGGGTTATTTTACGAGCAGAGATGATACAGTGTGTCTGCGATTGCATTCTTTTTACTTTTCCTCCCGTTTTCCAGATCTCCTCGTTTTGTTTTGAAATAATTTATCTCAGTTATAATGCAGAAGACTTTCAGGAATAATAGATTGAGCTTTCTTGTAAGAGGGAATTATCTGGAGGATATTCCTTATTTCATATACTTGCGATCAGATAAACTTCTGACATTATTGACGTAACAAGGCTGAAAGTGTTCTATTGTTCAGATGATGAACGTTTCTGTTCATTATAAGTTGTCTGATCGCTGGGATTTTATGACCACTTTCTTTTGAAATAGGTAACTTATTTTCTTTTTCTATGTGTGGTTTGGCGGTCAGATATTTCTCAATTCTGTCAGATGGAAATTTGAAGTGAGTGCAGATATCTGTTAAGTGATCTGCGACCTATTTGTTCCATCAACTCATTCAAGTAGAAAACTGACATTTTAAAAAAACCAAAAGTGCATGCCGTGCCTTCTCTATCTGTTGATATATTTACCCATTTTTTCTTTTCATTTAGCTTTATTGCGTTTGCTGATTTTTCATGCGATTCATTTATTGTGCTGTGCGTCAACAGGTTGTGATTCACTGACTGGGTAGGAATACGATGTATAATAGCTTTAGCCATCACCTTACTTTCAGCTTGCTGCAACAGTTTTCTCTCACACTTTCTTCGTTCATGCCCGATACACAACATTACGTAGCTAGACTGGGAGTCGTTTTGATGTTTCCTATAAATTCTCGTTATTTCTTATCTCACCAGAAGCAATTTTTTCCAAAACTGAAAAAAGGAGTTGATAAAATGTGTTGACAGGATTCCTATAGATACAGTGGATTTGAACCTATTTTCCAAGACAGGCAGTTATCAGTTTGCATTCACGTATTTTTCCTGACATTTTTGCTTCATTCTGTTAGATATTTTATCCGTCATCTTGTTTAGATATTTTATCGTCATCTTTATTTAGATATTTTATCATATCTGCCTTGTTAGATCTTTACATCCGTCGAGTGTTTATACACTTTGGAACAGAATCTTTATTTGGCAGAGGTGTCTGGGGTTTCTCGTTGTGAGAAAATGCTTTGATAAACTAGCGGATGGAGATCTCCAGCACAGGTTCCCTACAGGTGTTTGTGTGTATCGGTCGCAGGATGCAGACCAAGAGTCAGATACAGACCGAGAAATTTATTTTGGCGACGCCATTGGATCACTTGAACTGAACGGGCTTCAGACAGACAGGTGCATTTGCTCCAGGGCAGGAGAAGTAATGCAGAAATGTAAAAGTAGGGTAACGGACAATAAACAGGGCTATGTTGGGAAGTCTCCTGCTTGTTGTTAAGATTTCTGTGGATTTTACTCTGTTGTTCTTCGCGACCGCAGGAAGTAGAAAGCCAGGTAATAAAATTGAATTTGGAAAGATTTTAGACGATTTTATACGGGTGTAATGGACATTTAAGCAATTTAGCTTTAGTAAAATCTTTATTTGGAGCAAAGAACTTTACGATAGAAAAAGAATTAATGACTTAATTAAGCGAGGTTTATTTAGTAAGATAAATAATTTTCACGAAGATTACGCAATTGGACTAGTAGGTAAGATCTCGCTTAAGGGGCGGATGGTTCCAGACTCAAGACCTATTCCACAGAAGATCCGTCGTGTATAGGACCTGCTACGTTGATGCATGCGTAGTGACCAGCATCCTCCCGGGTTGGAGGGGTGCCAGATTTAGAGTGTCATAATCCCAGGCCGTGGTTTCAGAAATTTCAAGGTCCGTCCCAAATGGCCCTCAAATGTTTGCTTCAAAGTGTTGCTTAACAAGTGGCAATTCTCGACTGGGCAGAGATAGGATGTATAATAACTTCTCCCAATCATCGCCCCCCCCCTTTTTCGCTTGCTGCTTTAAAGTTTCTCTCACACTATTCGTTTGTATCCGATACACCAAGCATTTCCTGAATGGACTGAATAGATTTTTGATGTTTCTAAAAATTCTTTCAGATTGTTGCTATCCTCTGAAAGGCAATTTTGTCAAACAAACTGAAAAGGGTTATTATAGAGATGTCAATTTATTGAGGATTCATATAGATACTGATAAGTTAGAACCTAATTTTCAAGGTGGCAACAATCAATTTTAGATTCACATATTTACTTCAGAACATTTTTTATGCACTGTGAAGATGAATGTCTTTTATCGTCAAAATAAATCCACCTTTTCCATCTTTTCTCTGCGTGGTTGCTCTTAGAATGGTTCGCCCTCTTTTCTTTCACACTCTATAGCTCCATCATTTCCATTCTCCTGGTCCTGGTCACCCAAATAAAACCGCGTTGCCATGGTACTGTGTATCGCATTTAAAATACAAGACTTATTTAGACTTAATTTATAAATGCTAATATTCAAATACCAAAGAGACAGTAACAAACTCCAGAAGGTCTTTCCAGAACTCAACTGATGCTGAGAGGAACTTTAAGCTCCTTTTGACATGGTCCGTGTTTTGAGATCAAGTGTTAATACGCTTTTTGGAACAAACAAAAGAAAAGAATCGTTGGTATGAAGACATGAGTTGCTCGTTTGAAAATATAAACTATCCTCTACTGGCTGCGAGTCTACGGTACAGAAACAATTGTGATGTAGATTTACTTGACAGGTGCTTGCAAAGGACAGATTAAATAGCTTTCTTCTGTTTCTCGAACGCTACGATAAACAGGCATGTCGCGCCATACTTACAGCGAAAACATTTGTAACTAATTTTGAATTTTCTTGTAAGAAGATTTTTTGCAATGCCTCCAGGATTGAGTATGTCACTGGATTCATTCTTCCTATGGAATTTCCTTTGCTGAGTCATTTAATTTTTTAAATGAGAGGAGGTTGCTCTGTCAGGACACCTGTATCGTCATATTGATAATTTACGGCTGCTTCCGCTGGACCAATCAGCATTAGCGTCTCCGCCTGCCGATTCGTTTGTGATATAGGAAGAATTCGAAGCCGACGTTTTGTTTTAGTCAGACTTTTATTTGTAATCTGTAATGGAAGAAGATTATAAGTTTTAATTCATTCATCCGTTATTTAACATCTATATTTGAGGACATATGTCTCAGAAACCTTCATGGCATTCGACGGGTTTGCATTTTCTAAGTCTGTGCTACTCACCGCATTTTAATTACATATTTGGCGGTTGAGTCAATATTCGTTTGAAATAACAAGGAGGAAAACAAACTATATTCCAAAACCAAAAAAGCGAAAGTATTCTAAAAAAATTTTACAATTTGCAAAAGTTTAATTAAATAAAGAATAAATCTGAGCGTCATTGGTCTATCATATGTTGCGTACTTCAAAACATTCTTTCAACAATGGCCTACTTAAAGGTCTTAGAGTGTCATACGTGTCCCAATATTGTTGCTGATCCTCCTCTTCCGTCGTCATCAACGGCTTTGCTTGAGAGCGGCGCCCGAGTCATGAGAATTTCTTCTCTGTTTCCATATTTTCATCTTGAGATTTTCAGACATCGCGGATCAACCAAATTAATTGGAGCAGCGTAAAACCTCCATTTTACCCAAAACTCAGAATAATGCGATCTAGACCTTAGACTGGAAATGGGAGTTCATTAACGGCTACAGTTTCAGGGAGGGCAGGGTTACAGGACTGTTTCCGTATTCATAAATGAAGCGCTGTAATCTTACAGCTAAATTTTTATTGTAGAAATGCTATACTTGAATAGAGTTGAACTCTTTTCTAGGTATCTGATTCGATACAGTGATCAGGATCTTTCCTAATCTGAAAACATAGTTGCAGGAGGAACCTTAAGCGCAACCATGAGAATGAAAGATTTGAGGGTTGCAGCCCAGGCATAGCAGGGCCGCGTTTGCCCAGAAAATTAAACAATTTAATTAGTTTGGGGAGTAGAATGGCAGTGAACTGAAATGCAAAATTACATTAACAAAGCAAAAAAAAATCAAATTATTTTAGAGAGTTATTTTTGGGTTCGCTTAATAAGTTCTAGAAAGCATTTAATTTTCTTGGATTGGTAATAGTAGTCATAATTTTTTTTAAAGCTCTCAGGACGAAAGATTAAAATTTTTAAAAAATCTGCTACGTATCTCTAGGGTCCCAAAACAGGGCCAGAGCTGCAGGGGTGTTCCAGCCAATGCTGCGGCACAGAAGCCTTATAGAAACGTGTAAGGGCCTTATTCACCAAACATATATTTGAATAATTGCGCGATTTACGCAGGCTAACTCGAACACAATAGCAAAATCAGGGCACTGCTATATACAGTAAATCTTTTACCATAATTGAGAATCACTTACTACATTTAAATCTTAATAATTATAGTTCATCTAATTGGTGGTTAAATCTTTAATCCTGCTTATAGTAGATATATATTTACAAAGGAGGCACAAATAATTTTGAGGGCGCCTAATGCTCCTAAAACCAGGTCCTGCAGAGAGTTGGGAATTTCAAACTACTACTCCGTGAAACCTTTCATCATAGAAAAAGAAGACTCCAAGTGTCAAAGAATTTCCGATTCATTTTTCTTTTCCAGATTCCAAATTTTCCGATAGATCATCGCAGCTGATTCTAATTTTAAAAAAAGATAGTAATGTTTTATTATATAATGAAATTACTTGAAAAGACAGGGAAAAGGAAATGAATATTTCAATAATAATAAAGAATTTAGTACTTAAACTTTTAAGCAAGCATCCAATTACCATGCATTACCTAATATTGTCTGTAATCAACTAACCAATTAAAGATACAATGAAACAAGTGAAAATCATACCTCAACAGTTATAACTATTAAAATAGAAACAAATAATGAGAAAAAAAAGAATAGAAAGGGAGACACTGGAATGTCAGACTTTTCAGTACCCTCTCCGTCAGGAGTTCCTAAAATGGTTTTGAAGAAATACGTTTTGAATTTTTCTGTCAAAGGAAAGGAGCAAATAGTCAAATAAATAATTTACACCTCTATTGGTCAGATTGGTCAATAATTTAGAATAAATGTGGAAAAACCCTTCTGAAATAAGAAAAACTTCATAAAGTCTTTATTGGGAACTTAGATGCAGTAAAAGAAAAAGGAAGATAAAGTGAAACATTTTCCTTTTGCCAGATTGCATGAAACAGTGCTGCATCAAACAGAAATCAGAAACAAGAGATATTATTTTGAAGCAACTTATTCCAGCTCAATCTGTTTAGAAGAATTTGGAACCTAAATTAAACTGAAATTTAGAAGACTGGCTGTGAAAAAATAATCATTTTGAAGATGAATTTACACCCAGGTGTTCAGCTACAGAAAAATCTGGTTTCATTTGAGGCACTCAAATTACTCATCCCTTGGGAAAAACTAAGTACAAAGAGACGTTTGGAGGATGGAACCAAAGAAGAATAGACGAAAGCCGGAATATTCGCAGCCGATCCTCTAAGGTAACAATTATACCTCCTACACACACCTTTTACTTTCTCAGTTCAGGTAAACCACAAAGAGAGATGGTGTAATCGTCCATTCAGACTGGAGATTTTGATGAATCTCCAGTTTTACACATCCACAAGGGCAGAAAAACTGTGGTACTTGCAATAATATGGTACAAACTTGTCTACCAAAAGCACGATAACTCAGAATATACTTAGAAAGCTGGGAGGCCAGAGAATTTGGTGATACCCATTTTGCATATATTTGTAAGGTTTATATCAAAATTTTGGACCAAGAAATCCGTCCACGAGGAGTCCTACAATCTGTCCATCTGTTCGTGAACAGACCGACTCGAAAAACTAAAATAAGCTTTAATAGATAAGAATTTGGTACATGGTTTTTATCATCCAGCAATGTAGAGTCATTATCAGAATTTTTAAAAGCACCACATCAAAATCCAAAGGGTTGAATATTAATAGGAGTCTTTATCTTTAATCCTCCTTACAGGTGACAGATTTACAATTGATAAAATTTTTAAAAATTAATTTAAAATAATTGAAATTAAATAAAACTAATTTTTGCATTAAATAGCAGAAGGAGCCGCATAATACAGCTACATCTAATGAGAATACAAAGACAAATGTAAGAAAAAATAATTAAGGAAATTTAGATTAAAAGAACTAGAAAAGTAAACAATAAATAATGTTAGGAAACCAGATACGTTTTTTGGTGGCGCAAAACGCAAAAGAGCTTAAATGAAAGTATTGCATCGCATCAATAAATTTTTTTCAAGATAACCTGTAAAATCTATAGTATAAAATAATGAAGATTCTCCCTATAACCGGTGTTACTTAATAAAGAATTAGAGTGTTCAGAAATGGGAAGAAAAGAATAACATGGCGCACTCATCGGAGACCACACGCCATTAGTAGTTCCTAAATTGGACAAATTACCTTTTCTTAGTAAGAGGGAATGACAAAGTCAAAATTTAAAATCCCTTTGCTGTGAACACAGATTTGTCCAGCTACCAAATAAAGGTATTCTCATGCAAGAGTAAACACGATAACTCTTTTAGCCTATTACATAGATAAATGAAATTGAATTAGTGTGGTCTTCTTATCTTAATTGTAGATATAATTTTGTCCAATTTTGGTTTTCCAGAGCAAGGTTAACAGTCATAATGGTTGCTTTCTATACATACATAAGGCCATTTGCTTTGATGGGGGGGATCACATTTCATGGCGTGCTTCAAAGGAAAGAATGGTTTTGTGGGTTTATTCTTTTTTATCCACCTGGGACAGCCGGTGTGTTTGACGTAGTTCGGAATATTTTCCACATAGTGTTCGAGAATCGATCCATATTGCTGCGAGCTCTGTACTGTTTCTCCACCCACGCGTTAGGATGGATCACTAGAAGTTTTACGGGAGACCACTCCCGCTGGTTTAAAGAATCAATGTTTCATGAGATAACACAAATCATATAATCTAGGGTGTCCGAAAATGCCGTTTACAGAATTTAACGATAGTTACAGAGAAAAGTTTATTCTTTACGCAAACGCAAAGGTTGAATCACCAATAAAATTGCCTTCTGATAATGTGAAATAAACCGAAAAGACACCCAGTCAAAGTGCAACACTAGTTTAAAGGAAAACAAATTAACAAATACGACAACAAAATGCAAGGTAAAACGCAGGTTTATACGTTTTCTCAGTTTCTCGTCGTTTAGATTTTATGCGATCACTTCCTTCATCCCGGTTCATTTCGATATTTCATTGTAATGATAATGCGCTGCATTTATATGACGCAAGGCTTTGATTATACGTCGTTTGCCCCCCTTCTAAAATGTTGAATTTTCAAATGTGCTGAGATATGTGGGAACTGTGATAAAACAAGGACCATGACTTCAAATTTTAATCCACATTATTGATGGATTAATAAAACATATTTGTCATAGGGGAGACTAATTTAAGCGATGATGAAGAAGTTATTCACCGCTTCATCGAGACAAAATGTTTTTCCATTGAAAAAAAAAGCGCGAAGTTATTTCTTTAGTCAGAATTGGTAAAATTCAATGTAGCTTTGATTCGTTTCCATAATGATATATTATCACTCACGGTAATCAGCGTCTAGCGACGTTCTGAAGTTTTCTTAAATGAAATTCAGCGCCTGCCATGCATTTTATAAATTTATAATAGTGTGGCAATTAGGTACTCAAGATAATGCAACAAAGGTATAGTTTTCCTCACTTTTATGAAAAAGTTTAATTTTAAAGTTCAATTAGTGAGGTTGCTAAAATTGCTATGTAAATATTATGCAGATGAAATAAATTAAAACATTTTAAAAATTAAAACACTTTAAATTAATTTTGGATGAGAGAGCATTACATTTTAATCATCCCAGGTTGTTCGATAAGAATTCGATTATGTTACAATTTTTAATTTAGGAATTTCAGACACGTAA
This sequence comes from Araneus ventricosus, assembly GCA_013235015.1. Taxonomy (NCBI): domain Eukaryota; kingdom Metazoa; phylum Arthropoda; class Arachnida; order Araneae; family Araneidae; genus Araneus; species Araneus ventricosus. The sequence continues at coordinate 12,452 of BGPR01023671.1, read as the reverse complement.
TTTGACTTTTGTGCAATAAGAACTAGTGTAATTTTACCGAGGAACCAGTCAATTTTGGACGATATAGGACAATTACTTTAATTCTAGTTAGATTTGAGATATGAGAATTGATTTAAAAAACGGATGTTAGAAAAGGAAGTGCTTGAAGGTCACTTTTGATAAAATGTTAGTAGAATCTTTGGCTGCCTGTAATGGTTGCTTCAAACACATTGCTGTGCCAGAAATGGCTATCTCCAGAGCCATTTGTAGCTTAAATATCCAATACTTCCCAAACATCCAGTCATGGTGCTTTCGTCCTGTTTTAAATTCCAAATATCCAGAGCGTTTCAGTCCAAATTCTCTTCAAAATTTTCCTTAATAATTTACCGATCAACACCTTGAAATAGACTATTGTGAATTCAGCTTTATTCTTTGTTAGTGGTAATCGAATTTTGTTTTTTCTAGTTTGGTAGTTACATAATTCTAACTTCTTGTGAAAGATGCTCAATCTGCCACTTTAGTTGAGCAATTGACATGGAATGAGATAAAGGCGTCACCTGTATTGTGAGTTAAAATAATAGGAGATTCGCGTTAATAGTTTGTTTTGCAGGTCAAGGAGAAAATTGTCTTTTAGAAAAATAAGGATTAAATTCTATAAGTTTGGAATTTTTTCTTTGTACTGTTTTGTCAGATTTGATGTAACCATATACGGTTATGAAAATTTCTGACAATTCTGTTTACAACATGAATTCTATAATAGAATTTTCAAGAGATTCAAAGTACCACTTTTAATATAAACACCATGTTTTCATAAAATTTTTGTTTCTGAAAATTTATATATATACAGAAACATCACCCTAATAAGACAAATCTGAATAATAATTAGTCTTGATTCTGTAATACTAATGGCTCTATTGGTAGATTTATGTAAACATTTGCTGAATTGATTTCAGTCATTGTCTTTCATGAAAACTTTGTAAGAAATAAGCATTCTAAAACGATGATTTAAAATTTCTCTATATATTGCCATCATAAAAGAGATGGGATCACTTGAAAGAGGAAAAGAGGACTGCCTACTCTACAGCGCATCAAAATTTAATTAAAATCATTTCAGAAGAAATCTTTTTTAAAAAATATTCAACAGAATGCAAAATAAATTCATAATTAACAAACAAGTGTTCACATCCGATTGTGTTGTTACGTGTGCCGTTATTTTAAAACCAAGCGCACATGGGTGTGCCACATATTTATTTTTGACATTCCACAAAACACCACACAAAAGACGATACAGTCGAAAAGGAACATATATTAGTAGAATATAAACATAATTTTAGTAATTAGCCGCTAGAGTAAAGACAGATCTGTACTTCAAATTGCGGTGGAAACTTACGAATCTCGAAACATTAAAGTACGCTACAAACCAAATCAATTTACTCTCTGGAGCATATAATTAAAAATTTTGACGCAAAATCTATAGGTAGCGATGGTTTTAAATCATTTGATATATGAATGATAAATATATAAGAACAAAGATTAAAATAATATAAATATGCATGAACATCAGCTATGAACTCGTTACCAATTATTTGATGGATTATTTTAGGTGAAAGAAAGGGAGATGTTATAAACTGAATTCTTAACCAAGCATCATGTTTATGAAATAATTTAAGAATTTTAGAACATTTCGATGAAAAAAAGAGATTCACTAGGACAGTGTTGAAATTTATCTTTGAAGCCGCGTTAAATTTTGAATCGTAGTTTTTTGCAAAATACTCACTAAGTCAATGGCGGCACTTGGGAAGAGGGAGGGGAAGAGTACAATAATTTGGGAAACACAAATTTTTAATTTTCCATTTTAAAAGAATTTTGTTTAATTTTCAGATAGGCTCTTAATGTCTTTGGTTTCGTATTCGATATACATTTAGGTTAATGTATTGCTAACATTCAATTTCCATGTCACTTCTCTTGATAGATTTTACAAATTTCGTTGCAGTAAATCAATTTTCCATCAATGTCAAGGATGCAAACTGCGATAAAAGGAAGTATTATGAAGTAATTTTCTGATGATAATAAAGTGTTTGATGAAATAAATTCTGACATTCGACAATTTAATTTATTAAAGCTTTAACGATAGGACTGCGTTTCCTCCTATTCAGGTCTCAGGAAGGGTTTGGTTAAACAAATCCATCCATAGAATTCGTTGGCAGCAGGAGATCCTCAATATCTTTGAGTGTTTCTTATGGCTGAAACATAACTATTAATGTATTTTGGAATAAAAAGAATTATAGCAAGATGTAAATAAATAATTGAAAATCAGGTTGTAGTTCAGCGACTACTCGAGGTCATAAATTTGTACCAAGAAATACGCGTGAATTGAGTGGCCGTCAAAAGCAATGGGTGCTCGTGCAGGTGGCTGGTAGCTCTTGCTTGCCTCGGACATGGGAGCGAGATTTCGTGAGATTAGGTTACCTGGGAGTTTTCATTTCGACAAATTTAATACTATAGGCAAATAATGTGGGAGTTTCATGGAGGAAGCAGAGTGAAGAAACTGAGGAACAAGGGAGTATCCTTGAGTAAAGGAAGAGAGTTTCCAAAAAAGCTTGAAGCAGAAAGAATTTAAAGAGTAAAATAGTCCCTCGCCTTTAACAATGACAGATTATTTAGAAGCCGATAGCCCTCCGTCATTTTGAAGAAATATTTTAGATTGATATAATTTCTCGTTTTTTTATGATAAATAAGTTATTAAAATCAACTCATGGGTCATTTAAAGCCATCGTGGATCAGAGACTGACCCGCGGGTCATGGGTTTGCCAAACTCTACTAAGTTAAACATCTACATATTGGCGTAATTTTACTTTTTTAAATTGTCTAAGATCAAGCAATTATAGTAATTTCTTTTTTTAAAATAAATCAATCTATGGTTTTCATTATATATAATTTAGGATAAACGGAAAATAAATTTTCGTTGAATTAGGTATGCGCATATGCTACAGCAGAAAAGCAATGGAGAATGAATAATTTAGCACTATCAAACTTTGAAGCAACGACCATGTATTAAAAACTACACTAAGTACTTTTAGTTGTTCGTAAATAACATTTATTGTGAAAGTGGCTCTAGCCTTTTTAGAATTAATAAAGGAATTTTATTCACAACTAGTACATATGCCCGGCGTTGCTCGGGATTAAATTACTTTATGTCTAATATAACAGATGAAAAATTTATTTGCACAAGGAACAACTACGATAGAAAAAATGTATTAAAAAAGTAAAGTGAATTAATTGTAAGATAGTAAATTTTAATGCATACAAATAGGAATATTTGTTACTGTTCAAACCGCGCTAGCAGGTAAGTCAAACTTTCGCCAAACTTCAACCAGTTATAGCGCCTGAACGGTACGCGTAACGAAAAAATAGTAGAGACATAAATTGTAGGAAATTTTGTGCTGATTATTTTGATAGACAGGTGTCCAATAAAGTCCCTTACAACCCTTTAACTACCGAATGGTTGCAGCTATCTTCATAAGAATGGTTTCTAGGTATGGTAAAGTGACTATACGCTACTGGATAAAACCACTTACAGCGCCACCTGGTGGAAAGCGGCGGAGTTAGCGTTAATATATCTAAACCGCCTTGAGAAAGAGGAAAAAAGTGAATTACAAAGTTTTACAGCATGATCGATTAAGTACAAAAAGACATCTTGTGGACGTAAATGCTTAGAAGAGAACGCTTAAAACACGAATTTGTTTGTTCACGATTTCCTACACTAAAACGTGAAAAAATTTCTTAGAAAGAAAAAAAAACTAGTTATCACAAGATAACTTTATTTTCGATGTTCAAACTTCTCTCCGTCAGCTACAATGAACATCTGGGCCCTTGCTTTAATTTCACGTTGCACACGGTGTAGCATAGCGGGTGTCACGTTGGCACAAGCATCCGTAATGTGTCGTTGAATGTCCTGCAATATTTGCCGAGGGGTCGCATACACGTGCTGTTTGAGGTATCCCCACAGGAAAAAGTCCCTTGGAGTCAAATCAGTTGAACGTGGAGGCCACTCTTGGAAACCACCATACCCGATTATTTGTTCCCAGAATTCCTCCACCAGGTATTGCTTCACTGATGATTTTTTGTGCAAGTTTTTTTCTTTTTTTCAAGTTTCGTGACGTCACATTTCGGAAGCCGCAAACAAACAAATGTGCCTTTTAAGTGTTCTGTTTTTAGCATTCATCACCACAAAGTGTCTTTTTGTACTAAATCAATGATGCTCTAAAGCTTTGTAATTCTCTTTCTTCCGCTGTCTCGCACCGCTTCAGAGATAATAACACTAACTCCACGGTTTACCACCAGGTGGCGCAGTAAGTGGTTTCATCCAGTAGCGCATAGTCACTTAACCATGTCTAGACACCAATATTATGAAGATAGCTGCAATCAGTCGGTAGTTAAAAGGCTTCTAAGGGACTTTAGTGGGCACCTGTATATGTTCGTTAAAAATTTTAAATATAATGATTCCTATTATTCTTAATAATTGCATAATAACCAACCCTGTAGGATGTTAATATAAAAAAGTTGATAATTTCTGAGTTATAAGGAAAAAACTAGGGGAAACTCCATTTCTTTCATGTTTTTAGGATGTATTTAAAATTCCAACAAAAAGTTTTTTTGGGGAAATATCAAATTCGTGATCCTTTCCTTGCCCTTAATCGACCGAAGAAATACATCTCCGATCGTCTTTAAAATATATAGAACTCTGTCGCACATAAACATGCCTCAGACTTTTATATAAAAAATACTTTTATATTGAAACTGGTAGTAAAAATTGTATTCTCTACAGAAGTAGAGAATACAGATGATAAATAAGATTATAAGTGGTAATATAAGTAAATGAACAGACATGCATCTTAAAGCCATGTAGGAAGCAAATTCGATTGCACCAGTCAACAAGGAATAGAGTTGAATTACGACCGTGTATTTCGAGGAATTGCAAAGATTTGAAACTTTGCGTTGTGTGGATATAGGATAGTGATGTAACTAGAGCTCACGAATGTCGCCTGGTGGCGCTGCGTGCTCTTTCCAGGATAATATATTATACTATAACTCTTTCACTAATGGCTTCTTGGTGTGTTTTAGTTCTGTGCTCGTCTTGTGCTGAGTGTGTTATGTGTTGGTCTTCTATGTTTACATCAATAAATTTTATGTGGCATACGATTGGATTATGTCTAACATATTTTCTACGAGATTTTTACTGACAGGTAAGAGCGAACAAAATGAAATTAATACGAATTTTGTATTTGTGAATGTTAGAGTTTGCAAAGTTTCAACAGATGATTCGCCACAAACCAGTGCGATATGCTAAATCGAAGTAAAGAAAGAAAAGAGTGAGTTTAATAGGAATGCCTTAATACTGAGATCCAAGTACAGGAAAGTGCCCGGCGCGGAAGTCAACTATGCACCAGGCCATTCTTTTATTCGGGCTACCTCAGGGAATGGAGACCCACGTAACTATATATTGTTATGATAAACAGAAGCCCTTTATACAACGATACAAGTAGGATGATTAGCATATACATATCCAAGTTCCAGGTTCATCGTTGACCCCATGCGGATAAGCAGGGGTTCTTATATTCTAAGTTGGCGAAAGGAGCAATTCCGCCAAGTGAAAAAACTGCCAAATCATTTTTGCGAAGATTTCACCGAAAGAGCTGCAGCGCTTCCTAGCGAATAAAAAGAGTATCTTGTTGGTTTTAATGTATTTATTATATTTTTAATTGCAATTAAGTATCAATTTAAACAAAATAATGCAGCACACTGGGGGAAAAGATACTGTATAGATAACTTTCATAGTAGCTAAATATTGTTTTTCAAAAGAAATTGTACATTTTTAATTATTAATTACATCCCTCTTGACATATTTATTTTCACCTTCGGAAAATATTTATACAAAAACGGCTTTCAAGTAGACATAGAAGAATCTGTCTGCAACAATCATAGGAAATTTCAAAGTCATCAGCAAATGCCTTCTACCTCAAACAGTGGAGCAAACTGAAACCCTACGCTTTATCTTTTCGCGAAGTCTTTATGGCCATATTATTATACGGCCTCGTGAATACATTGGGTGTTATATATCTTATGTCTGACAGTACATCTTTAACTGAGTACCAGCGCAAACATGCGCTTCTACTCAGACTGAGTGCTTTTGAATAGTGTGAGGCAAAAACATGAATAATAAAACCTAAGTTAGCCGTCAGAAATATGGCTATGAAAGCCGCTGAAGTTTATGAGAAGTAGTAGATATAAGAGAGAGTAAATAATATGAAAAACAATGAAAGGTGATCGATTTATTAGAGGGTGTGTTCCGCGGAAATATTTCTAAATATGGCGGTATAAGGGGAAGTGACCATTTGTTTGTAGAATATGGGTAGGGATATTTTCCGTTCTTATGAGCATATTCGACTTGACAGTTGATAAGAGGGTTTTTGTAATCTTGAAGTCTAGTGAAGAATTTTCTAGGAATATTCTTTACGTGATCTTCTATCATCTCAATTTTTAGATCTTTGTGGATGACATCATTCCTCGCGAACCAGGGAGCGTTTGTCATGATTCGAAGAATTTTATTTTGCAGTATCTGGATTTTTCTTCTTAGTTCTTGCGGTGATGCACCAGATAGGGACAGAGTAGGTTACTATTCGACTAAGTATTTCTTTGAATAATAAAACTTTGTTGTTTAGTGAGAGAGAAGAGAGCCTTGAAATCAGAGCGGTTATCATATGGACTTTATTCTAAAATTTATCAGAGTTTAAATTTAAATTTCTTTTCTTTCTTCAACTTTACAATTTATTTTTTAAATTATTTATTTTATACAGTAGTAAAATTAGCGGAAGTGCTAATCTTATTGCTTATTTCTGGGAGTTGTAAAATAATTGTGATTACAATTACAGTCGGCGAAGTTTCTTGGAGCTTTTTTCAAAAGAGAGCATATCCAATTCTTTTTCTGATATGCGAGGTGTTTTTTTTTTATAATTTTTTTAATCTTAATATTAACTATACAGGGGTGGAGTCACATTTTGTCTCAAAAGTTATTTTTCTGCAAATCCGTAATAAATGACTTAATTTCTAATACACAAATGAGTGCTTGTTATGATACAAAGGAGTTTTTTTTTTATCTACACTGCATCCTATTGATTTCGGCTATAAGACTCCAAACCGTTGCAATATAGTCAGGATCACAGATAAACAGAATCAGAGGTCTCACTCCGCAATTTTATCAGTCTCCACTCGTCAACAAAGAGAACTAGACACTTCGATACCCGCCGTTTGAAACGGAACGCCAAGTTCGCCGCCATGTTTGTTGTCTTCGATGCCGATCTTCTTAAGAACATGTAAGTTTAATGCATGTTTCCAAACTGATATCAAAGTCGATTTAAATTAATCAAAAAATGATAATATTTAGTTTCACTTTTGTAAATAAAATAACTAAGCTTAGTTTTTTTTCACCCACACTGACGTAATAAAGTTAGTTCATTTGTTGAACAGAGATGGCGTGCTGTCTAATTGAAGTACAATGTTAAAAAAAGTTGCCATCAGAGTCAGACTCCTGATTCTTCTTCTCTGTGGTCAGAATCAGAGGTCAGGATAGGCTTGTAATAAACTTTCTTGTTAATGATACAGAAAAATATTTTCCGATAAAAGAGAGAGATGCAAATGTGTTTTGGCCCACACTTTATCTTCTGTGTATTGAATATTATCCCTAAATATTTACGCTCCTTATGCAGTATTTTATTTTAATACTGCATAAGGATGTTTAATATAAATGTGTTATTCTCTGTTTTTACTTCTCTGAAAAGCATTTATATATAACATTACCGTCAGATGGCGCTAGTTCATTTTATCTGCATTTATTTTGTACAATGTAATGACTGCTTTCTACACATGGGATCGTCCTTCCTGGCAAATTTGTAATTGCAATTTTCTATCATACTCATTTAATAACAACTCGGCCAGTTAAACTCTGAGAGGAGAAGATAGATTTTGCTAATATATCGTTCGATTCGATTCGTATACGATTTTTTTCAACTGTTTTCTTGATTTCATTAATTTTTTTAGTTGAGAATATGATTTGAAGTCAAAGAGAGAGAGATTATCGCTACTAACTACATTTTGCTAGTGGAATAAATTATGAAATTAGAGTTCAAAAGTAATTACTTCAAAATGGCACAAGATGTATAAGTTATTATTTATCAACAAACGTTGACTGTTTTTCAAGTTTAATTTTGTTTATAAACGTTAAAATTTCAACATTAAGAAAAAGTCGATATAGTTTTCTTTAAAGTGCGATTGCTATATTTAGAAAAAAGACAAAAAAAATTGTCCTAAAAATGTTTGTTTTTTCACAAATTATCATTGATTTAATAAATTAATAAAAGAATGACGGTCTAGGAGATGCTATTAAAAATCGGATGTTTTTCTAAAACAGAGACAAACATAATTATCTCTTATTGTGCTCTCATCTTTCCAACAAGCTTGTTTTGCAAATGTGAGGCAAACTTGCATTGCAAGGAGGTGGCGCTATTTGTCACAGCGAACTTGTGGCAAACTCGTTTTGGCAAGCTAGGGTGGCTCTAGTTGTCATGGCGAACTTGTGGCAAGCTTGTTTCAAGTTTGACGCGTCAAATTTGCCATGACAAGATTAATTTCAAGTAAAACTCAAACTTGCTGCAAACGTACATGCTATCTGGGTCCATTTAAGCAGATCATTTATATACCGCTCCATATCAAGCAAACTCAACACTACCGGTACTCCAAGCCCGACCCTACCCCCATCAATTACCTTGGTAAGCACGCTATTGTGGAACTTGGAGAACGGGGTCAAGATAAAAATATTCACAGACAGTTTGACTTCCATTCAAACATTAAAAACTACAAAATCAAATCCAAATTTATATTTGGTATGGTTGGCATTCTAAAACTGTGTCACTCTCGAATGTGTCAAACTACTATCTAGAAATCTAAGGAATAAACTGTCGAATAATTTTATTAAGATTGCTTCAAAGTATGGTGAAGTCATTTTTAATTCTTGCCTTTATTCTTTTATCAAAGGGATTTGAAACAATGCTTTCGTCGCTTTAAGGAATTTTGGATGCATTATTTACCAACTAAGCTCGTCAGGGATTGTATAACATATGCTTAATAATAACCGATTGATAAATATTTAATTATTCATTATGTCATCTCTTCACATTTACATCTATTTAATTTAGCTAATACTCCGAATCATGCTCAATGGCGTAGCTGTTTCTTTTATCGCACAGGGCGAGCTTGCAACATGCCTCCCTTGCTTTAGAAGTTACATTGGACACATAAACTGTATTATTTGCGTTTTTGTAAGGAGGCGTTGTTAAACTAGGCATCTTTATGTATGCAAGACATTTATTGAGACGCACACAATGACAACAGTTAGAAGCACAAGATTACGAACCTAAACTAACCGCGTTACAGTTACAGACAAAGAAAGTGGTTACCGGTAAGGTCGCGCGGTTCACAAGCTATGCTTATAGCACACAAACCTCAAAATAAAATAATGAATTCCATGAAAAATCTTTTTATTAGTAACGGTATTCGCCGTTTAACAGCCTTAATCTCTGCAGGTAGGTGACGAATTCGAGCGTCCGCCACCAGTCTTTCTTTCGTATATCGACAGTTTGCCTGTAAAAAACGAAAAATACGGATTAATTACATTCGTTATTTTTTTCATGTACGTAATGAGTGACCTAGTGCCGCTGCTTCTTAATCGTAAAATTGTTTTCCTGTATGTCTGATATTGGCGATAGGGGCTCACAGTCCTCCTTTAGCTACGCCACTGATTATGCTTGAGGTGGTGTTCCATATGTGCCGTCTATTATGAATGGTTTTTGCTCTTTCACTCATAATCTTCATTCTTCTTGTTATAAAGTAAAGCGAAATGAAACTGCCGCTAGTCGGCACTATACGTCAGCCTGCGAGCTGTATTTTGTTTTAGAAGTACTTGTGATATCGGTAGCAGCCGAAGGTTTCTTTGTATGTGTATCTGTTCCGTCCTATGAGAAATAGATATACATTATGAAAGGATTTTTTTGCCTTATTTTATAAAGACATCCAGCATCGGGTCGTTTCATCCAGTAAGACATTTGACTGCTACAATTTTGTTGAGAATGTTTTGAACATTTCTGTTGCCGCTTATACGAATAAGATCTTCATCAACAGAAAGCATTAAAAGAAAAAACTTTCCTTTTAAATAGTTTGAAATACATTTTTTGCGATATCGCAGCTATAATATAATATATTGCTTTGTAAATATATATAGTGAGTTCAAAAAAAAAATATAATTTTGAAAATGAACCAATTATCTCTTAGAAATAATTTTCAAAATGTATCAATTATTGCTTAGTGTGCCTTTGAATGAGATTCGTCTCTTCCTCTATTCATGCACAGCTCCTGACGCACTTTCCTTTTCTGGAAAGATCAAAAGGGCAATAGAACCAGCGAAACGTTTATTGGTTTCACTGAAAATTTCCATCATTCCAACTGATTTCAGTTTTGACATTCTAAAAGAATTATGAATTTTTAAATTAAAAATTCTTTTATTATTCACGCTAATTTTCAATGCAACGACTGATGCAATCAAGGCAGACGACGACAACACAGACGAATCAAGTTTAAAACATTGCCATGCGTCGATGTTCCGGACTAGAAGTTCGAACTTTCTTTTATTGTTTCATTATAGTGTGATTCAAATGGATAAAGCAATATTCATTCTTCATTCCTTATGTATCATATATGGGTAAAAAAATATACTCATAATCAATGAAAATTTATTTCTCGTTTATCCACCATACATAATGAAAATATATATTGATTTTTTATAAAAAAAACGAACACAACGAATATTGTTTTCAGATCTTTAGATGATGGAACAAATAAAAATTACGAAATATGTACATGCTTGAACCCTAGTACAGTGCTGGCAAACCAATGACCCACGGGTCAGTCTCTGACCCACGAAGGCTTTTTAAATGACCCATGAGTTGATTTTTATAAACTTATTTTTTATTTCATAAAGGTGAAAACAGACAATCTAAAATATTTAAAAAATGACGGGAGACTGTCTTTTTCAAACACCCGCTGATGTTAAAGGTGTAGAACTACTTTACTCGCGTGACTCTTTTGTTTCTCGAAGTTTCTCTTTGTTACTCGCGATCCTGTTTTCTTTCTCGAAGCTTCTCGGATTCTCTTCATTAATCGCGATACTCTTGTTTCTCGAAGTCCCTTCCTTCTTTGTAATTTTACATTTGGAGCCATTATTGTATTAAATTTTTCGAAACAAAATTTTCAACTCAATCACGAAATCTCGCTCGCGAAACCGAAGCAAGCAAGAGCTTCAGCCAATTTTGCGCGCGCACCTATTGCTTTTGACGTCATCAGTTCATGCGTGTTTTTGCACAACTCTGCTACTTAGTAGTCGCTGAACTACAACTCCGATTTTCAATTATTTTTTTATCTTCTGTTTTACCCTTTATTTCTAAAATGAGACGTTAGTTTTGTTTTCAGCATATTTAATTACCGAGATATAGAGGATCTCCCATACAAACTTTTCTGTGCCGTTTTCGTGTGTGAATCAAATTCCTTCCTGAGTCCCGAGTGGGAGTAACGTAGTCCTACGTTAAAACTAAAATATAAATATCTAATGACGAATTTATTTTATCAAAAAATTTTATATCACTGAAAATAATTGCTAATCCTTTCTTAACACTGTTTGTATCCACATATTGATGTAAAAAATTGTTTTCCGCACCGAATTTTGTAAAATCTACCAAGAGGAATAGACTTGGAATTTTAATGTGAAATACATTAACATAATGTATACCGAATACGAACAAAATATTAAGAGCCTATCTGAAAATAAACAAATTTTTAAAGTGGAAAATTAAAAATAATTGGAATTTCCAAATTATTGGTACCTTTTTTTCGCCCCCCCTCCCTCTACCAATTGCCACCATTGACTTAGTGAGTATTGAAAAAAAATAATGTACAAAATTTGACCCATTTCTCAAAAAGATTAGCCAACACTGCCCTAGTAACTTTTTCATCCAAATGGCTTATACTCTTTAATATTATTAAACATAATGCTTGCTTAAGAATAAAGCTATAACATTCCTTTTTATGTAAAATAATTCATCAAATAATTGTAACGAGTTCATAGTCGATGTTCATGTATATCTATTATTTTTAATCTTTACTTCTTATTTATTATTATTCGTATACTAAATATTTGAATGAATGCTACCACCTATAGAGGGCGCTGCGTGTACCTTTTAAGTATATACAGCCCGAGAGTAAATTGATTTGCTGTAGCGTACTTCGGCTCGACGTTTTGTTTACTCGTGCAATTAATCACAACTCGGTCTTTGTCAGCGGCTAATTACTAAATATGTTTATATTCCACT
>BGPR01023670.1:0-24027 GCA_013235015.1 Araneus ventricosus | reverse complement strand
ATCACTTCTTTCTCCTCCCCCCAATTCTTCAGGGAAACGCTAAAGGCAAACATCTTACAAATCAGAATATGATAGTTATTTTAGGTTGTCAATTTTTAGCCAGTCAATAAAATAGTAATACTGTAGGGCAGCGGTTCCCAACCTATGGGCCTCGGATAGCACATCAGTGGGCCGTGGAACGATAGTCAAGAGAAGAAGGCAGGGGAGCTTCAAGAGTCGTCACTCATTTTTTGCTTTATAAAACAATATATTTAATCCTATAGAAAAGTCTTTTTTCCTCTGCGGTTTGTGTTTTTTTGGGGGGATAACAGCCTATTTTAACGTTTATTCGTCAGATGTTAGCAGAAAAAAGCACTAGGAATATCAGTGGGAAGCCTCCCCTCTGATGAGCGGTTTACCATGATTTTTTTTCTATTATTTTATATTTTCCAAATTTCTCGTTTCATCTTTTTTCTTGTTTACATTCTAATATATAATATGCATTTGTGTATTTTTTTTAATTTGTACAATATACTTAGTGGGCCTCAAAATATTTTTTACTCAACAGGTGGTCCGCACAAGCAAAAAGGTTGGGAACCGCTGCAGTAGGGCATGGAATTGAAAATTAACAGCTGGAAAAGAAGACTGTTGGAGATTATAATGTGGAAGTGCCTATTGGTTCTACATATCGTATTTGCCGAACTATTAAAAGCGTCCCTAAAACTTTTATTAGTATTAAACAGCCCAAAGTTTTTAAAATGCCTCATCAGCCCGTGGTTAATTTATCTCAGGCGTCTTGCACACACACCGATTTCGGTCGTTTCTGGAATGAGGAAGGGAGTGAAGGCTTACACACTGTCCGATCTCCGAACGACACAACAAAATGTTGGGTCGCTGTCGTCCACTGCCACTGTTTTCACCAGACTTGACCAAATGTCGGCGTTTCCAGCAGGAGTGTAGTGGAGCCAGAACGCCGTTTCGGCACAGCTATTATTATTTTTTTTCTAACGAGAAATAAATACGAAAAATTGTGAAAACGTCCTTAAAATAGCGCGATTTCTGTCACTCAGGTTAGAGAATTCCGGCACTGGTTTTAGAGCGTCCCGGCACTGCTTATTTTGCGACTACACCACTGGTTTCCAGTGGCATATGTAATCCAATGGCCCCTTGCACACACACGGTTCGATAAATTATCGTTAAGAGGAGCGGGAGCTTGATCTTGTTGCTTCCAACTAGTCCTCCAAAATTAATCCGTCTTCGGAAACCGGTAAAATCCATTAGTGGATGCAAGATAATCAACATAGATCGACTCTTACATATTAACATTTACCACATTTTGGGAAAGAAGTAGAGTAAAAGAAGGAAAAAAAAAAAAAACCCGACAACATTACTAGATCAAAACGCACAGAAAGGCTTGCTTTGAATCCAAAATGGCGCACTGAAATGTCGTAGCATATGATTTTTAATTTATTTGTTTTTAAGTTTACTTACAGAAAAATATAATCCATTCATAATAATGAATATTTCATAACAAAAGGTGTACAGACAAAAAAAAGAATCCAAATAAATGTTAGGTAATAAACAAACAGCGACGAAACGTAGCGGCAGATCTCGTTTTAAAATAGAAGGACTCGGGAAGTAAATTATGTCAAAAAATTAAAAGATTTCATAATTTTAAAGAAATAGGACGTGTTCACCTTGGCTCAGATAAAATACAAGAGCTCGAGTTTTACTATTCTCAAAGAGGTATAAACATGACTCGCCGTTCTCTGCCATTTAATGTCTGTTACTCTATTTTGTTTACTTTTTCAGTCGTGTGCCTATGGGAGTGGTCCTATCACACCCATATTTAGCAGTTTCTCAACAAATATGAAAAATAAATAGCATTTTGATTCAATCAGATTTCTGACCATTAGCTCAACATCTGACCGTTTTTATCGGGCACGTGAATTCGACCTTCTGCTGAGGATTGAAATACGCTCGCTTTCAACCAAAGCCCTCAATGCAAAAGGGTTTTATTTTAGATAAATTATGTCAGCCCTGGTTACAAATGTTGCAATAAAAGGAGCATATACAGCTCACTTGAGAAATCACACCACAATAGTCAAAAGTCTTTTCTAATTAAACACACCGGTTTCTGTTTTCACTACTCATGAACATATCTATCCATGGAGCTGACTTACTTTTGTAACACAAATAAAAAAATTGTGGTAAAAAACAAAATATATATTTTTTAATTTGGTTTACGCAACAATAAATTACACACAAAAAAAGTTGAAAAGCAGCCTAGAAAGTTATAATCATATCTTCAGGATGATATGGCGAACAAATTTTGCTTCGTGGACATTTGAGTATAAGATATGAGCGCAAATACCGAATATGAATTGCAGTGAAGTACATGTCAACATAAGAAACCCCCGGGTCTACCATATCATGACAGATTTTTCAAATGATACAGAATTATTTGCTTTAAAATCTATTCCACGATTCTCAACTCAAGCTCATATTATAAAGTTTTCAGAAATGCGCCATAAGAATTGACAAAAGTGTAGTAAATGTAATTATAGCTATAAATTTAAACATACGTATTATTAAACAAAGTATACCTTCCTTGCAGATAAAAAGTTTCATATTTATAAAGGTACACTTTTCTTTCGTTCTAGAAGTTTCAATCAAAATAATACGCTTTTCTAATTTAGACAAGAGAGATGCCAATTATTAAAGGGCACATGATATGTGACGGGTAGATTGAAAATGACTGGCGAACACGAACACGGGGTAAAACCGGGTACCCTTGATTCTAGCGGTATTAGTTTTCCTATCTAGCTAACAGGTACTACTAAATTTCCAGAGAATTTTAGGAAGATTCCACTTGAATTAAGCTTTAAGATTTTTTTTATTTCACATTCCTAAGTAATTAACACAATAGAGACATTCTTAACTCTATGTTGGAAATTTTTCATACGCGAGTTCAAGATATTATTAAAACGGAAGATTATTTGAAACAGCTACCTAAAATTGTTTTATTTCTAAAAACCACAACAGAAACTCACAAAGCTACTGCAGAATTAGCAGGATACCATAGAAAGGATTTCAGTTTGAAATTATACATATAAATTAGGGTAAAAATTTGCAATGGAGTAAACCAAACATCACTTCGTATTTAACACACTTTACGACATTTGGTTGTGAATTCAAGGACTTTTACGCTGGGGTTGCAGTTTGTTAATATCTTTTTTACAGTCGAAAAATCTAGCCATAATAATGTTAGCCACTAAAATAGGAATAACTACAACACTTGAGTTAATGTAACTCACAAACTTTGTTTACAAGATATAGAGCAGATTTTTTGTGAAAAATATTTCACCCAATACATTTTCTTATGTGCCCCTCTTTTAATGAAAAATAAAGACCATTTTGTTACCTAAGAGATAGGGGTAAAACCGGGTACCTTGATTTAGACGCTATTAGTTTTTCTTTCTAGTGGATAGATTCTGAATTATTCTCCCACTTGTCAAGAAGGAACAGTCATAGTGGCGTGTTGTTGCTGTTGAACTCACTACGTCTGTGAAGACTTATTTGTTTTACGGCGTCAACTCTCTAATGTTCTTTTGTCTTTAAACTATCCTTATTTAATAATCATTACAGTTATAAGAAACTATATGTAGTCCAGCTTATTATATGTTTACTAAAGGGGCTATACTATATCAAACAATAAGGATGTAGTCCAATAGTTGCACGGTTCTATTTCGTTTTCTATAACTTCTGCACTCGGGGTAAAACCGAGTTCTCCAAGATGGCGAAAGAAAGTATTGATGATTCTTCCGCTGAAGACGATAAAAACGCATCAGACGTTGATTATTTATATTTTAACGATGTATTTTCTAATTTAAATAACGAAGAAGGCTTTATCCAATGTAGAAATTGTCTTAGTTGGGCCAACGAAAGTTAAAATGGCGCGGATGAAGAAGACAACTGCTTTACATGTGAATTTTTTTTAACTAATATAGTTAAAAAGTCATATAATATAAAAATGTATGTTACTTTTCAACTAAAAATCTAGTTCTCCGAATTTCTATAAAGTTAACATATGTACCAGGTTTTACCCCACTAGTGGGGTAAAAACCAGGTGGTTTGACTTATTTTATGAAAAAGAATCATTAGTAAAAATAGCAGTGGAACTATGACTTTTCAGGAATTATATATTATACTCCATTGAATGAATATTTTAATAAAATTTGACAATCTCTATGTCGAATAGTTTAATTTCAACCGACCTTCCAGTCTTAGCTAACCGGTTTTATCCCACTTTCCCCTAATCGATACAAAATTCACTCGTTATTTACAAAATACAAAGCAAATACATGATAGACAAAGACTGAAAAATGAAAATGCGCAAATATTTTTAAAATTCTTATTATAATTACGAAAAATGGGGATATTTAATATCTGTTACAAGAAATTACAGCACAAAAAATACTTCTACCCATAACTTTCAGGAATTAAGCAGTGTTTAAGAGAAGTTCTCTCTTGTCGTAGAACATAACTAAAATCATGAAAGAAATGTCGTTACGCCCAGGTTTTTACAATTCAAGAATGATTATGCTTTTAATTTTGAAGCTTATAAAAGGTCACGAATATTAACTTTTGCTCATCTCAAACAAAATAACAAAATGAGACGGGAAAAAGTTAAAAATTGTTTGCAATACAATAGATACGGAGAATGAAACGGAAGTGTTATACAATGTAGGACAACTATAAAAGGACAACAAATTAAATTCAGAACAAAACTTTTCAAAAAATTACAACATTATATGATTTAAAACAAAGCAACATAACAATTTTGTTTTTCCTTGATAACGTAAGCTCTACACACAACGTTCCCAGTGAACTGAACTCAAAACTTTTGAGTCTTACTTTATTTAAAAGTGGAATTTCCGGACAACAAACAACGTGATTCTGAGAATCACAGTAAGCCACAGGTATGCACATCCCTCTACCATTGCACCCTATAATTTCACTAGACTCAAGGTCAAGATCATAAGCAATGGAGTTGAGAAAAAAAAAAAGAAAAAAAGAAGAAGAAAGCTGAATTTCTATGCTTTTTTATTTCTTTTTTTTTTCCGTTTCTCCATCACTGGAATTTCAACGGTAGATGATGGCGAACATCTTAATGACGAAAAGTCGCTAATGTATGAGCATGCGGATGCTTGTAAGATGTTGGTGTAACCCAAAAAACCTTTGTATTGGAGAAATGAAAGAAAACGGATGCGTGCCTTTTCTTTGAAGTAAAAAATATCATCTGAATGTTAAATGAGAAAAAAGCAATAGGATATTTAAAACTTTTGTTGACAGTATATTGCTTCCAGTGCCATTATGTGTTTTCATTTTAGAATAAAGCAAATAGAGTAAAATATACAAATATCATTAAAATCAAGGGTAATTACACACATTAAAAATGAATGTCGTTGGATGATGATTAATTACAGAAGAAACAAAAGAAATTACGTTCATGAAACAAAAATAAAAATCGAATGGACAAGGAAAAGCGAAATTCCCACTGACTGGCAAAGAGAGAGAGAGACACAACTTCATATTTAATGTGAGCACGTATTAATTTTGCATTAGAAATATATGTTTATCGATACGTACAAAAATGCTCTGCATTGAAACGTCACGAATAATTATCTAGTATTTTTTCAGACAGCATAAATGGGAAAGGACTCGCCAATTTGTCAAGTGACTCAGGAAGGCAGTGTTGTCAGAACTGTTTAGAAAGAAATAATAAAACAAGCCTGAAGAATATTCCCTTTCTAATACACAACTTCCAGGTTTCCTATTTGAATATTTTTAGCTTTCAAAATTTTCCCATTATCAGGGGTGAAAACAGCAAAAATACAAAAGAGGAAAATTCATGAGAGTAGCTACATTTTTACGTGAATAGCGACATACATTAAGGAAGAGAAGTAAACACTTATTGAAAATGAATGATTTACTCATCACAAAATTATGAAACAAATATGGTCTTGCTTACAGCCATGTATGAATTTTTTCAATAACAAAATACTTATTTTTGACATTATAAAATCAATGTTTTACTTTCTTAAAATAGATGCAATTAATAAATAATGTTTTATAATATCAATTTTTATAAAATACATATAATAAACCTAAAATATATAAATTAGATTTTACTTTATAAAAGAAAAAGGCACAAAAAAGTCCTGCATAATTATCAGTTTACAAAATGTACTAAAAAGCGGAAAATCGCGGATCCGCGGAGGATTTTCACCCCTGCATTATCCAGGATACTAGAAACCGTTATTTACCATGTTGACTCTTATCGCACACTGAAATTATTGCGCTCATTTTACAATAGAAAATTTCTTTATTATACTAAAGGTTGTTCATATATTCCCCAAGATATTGTAATTGCATTGTAAATTTGCTGAATCTGAAATGAAATGAGAAAATTAGCGAAGTAAAAAGATTTAATTATTTCCTAATACTAAAAAGCTCTAAAATATCATCAAATTATAATTAATGGCTGTGTTAAAAAATTTTTCACCATGAATTAAGTTACATAATACAAAATGTAATAATTGATATAGAATAGCAAACTATGTTTATACGTAAGACATTCCCTACGAAACTGTCAGGGGGAGATTGATACGAGGGAACATTGATATAGTTCATAAATTTTGATGATTGGAATGACTCAAGATGTTTATTTCCCTTCACATATATGCCACTGTAACCCTCAGCACGGGGTATATTTTTGGGCCATGTTGAGTCAAAAGTTAATTTACAAATGAATCAAACCTCTAATCTTCCCGTCTAAGTGAATTTGACTCTAAGTATGTGCTGTGTGATTTCTTTAATTAGTTACGTTTTCCTGGCAGGGAATCTACTCCAAAGGTAGGAAAAAACACTTATTTTTCTGAACTATATCAAGTTTTGAGGTTTTTAAGCGTTGTATTTGATTAACCACTTACTTTCAGTAAAAAAAGGTCTTGTGGCAGATTAATACAATTGACTCCGGGGTACATTGTGGGATCAGCAAACCTACAACAAGCTTCGCACTATCCATCCATTGATAGGTATGTGGCCAATTGTCCCAATGCGAACGTTTGATGTTAAATTGAATCGACTTCGCATTGGTCATAGCCGTTTAACCCATAAACATCTTTTATTTGGTGAACGGTGTCCTGCCTGTACAACGTGCCAGGTGGATCTTACTATTCGTCATATTTTAGTAGAATGTCCAGTTTTTAACAACCATCGCTTAAGGTTTTTTAACTCCGTATCAGTAAACATTAGAGACTTGGTGGGAGAACATCCCCATCCACATATTTTTACATTTTTAAATGCCATTGGAATTTTTAACTTTATATAGTAATATCCTGAGTATTTTAGAATTTGTTGGTCCATTGGTTTTTTTCATTTTGTTTTAAATTGTCTGTTTACTAATTAAAGTTTTTATTCTAAATTGGGAACAAAGGAAATATTGATTCTATTTTATAAACCGCTCATTTCAACATGTTTCCATTTTTCACCATTTGTTTGGCGCAGCATAGCCAAAAATGGCTCTTGCGTCATTAAAACTCATACAACCAACCAACCAACCGGGGCACATTGATACGCGTCTTCTGTGTGTATCATGTGCCTCAACAGCAACTACTTTGCAAAATCGTCATCAGAAATGGAAAAAAGTAAAAATGAACTCTCTAAGAAAAACACGCAATTAAGCATTTGATTAAACAATGAAATTCTTGTAAATTAAGCTTAAAACATTTTTTTTTACGAATTTATAAAAATTGGAGAAAAAATTGTACCGAAACGTAATATCATCGAAAAGATAGTTTTTTTCATTTCTAGATGATGTGAAAATTATTTTATGCTATATTATTTTCGGAAATTATCAAGGAAAAAAAAGCGAAAATTTTCCTTAATTTTTAATTAATTAAAATTTTCAAAAACGGCTTCAAAGTACACATTCCCTCCCTCCAAAGTATTTTTAAACCCAGACACACCCATTCTCCTTTATTATTTGTACAGATAACTCATTTTTTGAGGCAGTATTGTTTAATTTTTCCAGTCTCATTAAAAATGTTGAATTTTGATTAAAATAAAAGTTTGTTATTTTGTTAAACTTTTAAACATTGATTTGGAATGCAAAGTTGATAAAACAAATTTTGTTTTGATCTCACACCTATTAATCATCATTATTTTCGATATTTCCGTGTGTATCAATGTACCCCTGGTATGGGGCAGATTGATACAAATCTAATTTTAGGAAAAAAGTGTAATAAGTATTTTATTATGTCATTAATGACCAAAATTCGACTGAAATCCTATATTAGATTAACAAATGTATAAATATAGTGTATTAGTTCTAATTATTTTCGCTGGTAAAATCATTTTTTCCCCCGTCAATTTGACAGGAAAAAAATACAAAAGATTAGTTCAGCAGATATATTTTCAATGATTACTCCACAGAAAAATAAATTTTTCGCCATTTTATTAAACTATATGCAAAAAAAAGCAAGGTAACTTTATCTGTCGTTTTTTCTAATTTATTTACAGAGCGCTTCTTGGTTTTTGGCAGGACAACCATACATACATGGTGAAAAGGATTGATTTTTAACTTGTTTTTGACTGCATTAAAAATATATCATTGCATTGTTGTTATATATTATCAGCACTATCAAAACAGATTTCATCACTCGTATATAGTACTGTAAAGGTGGTTTTTAAGACTTACACAGGCTTGTCATGATGAGGAATATTATATTTATTTTTCTGCAATATCGATCAGAGCGCCAGAATCAACCTTTAAACTGAAGAACTGTCAGTTTTAAAAATGCGTTTATTTTAGTCATACTAGCATAGTTTCACAACGTTGCTAAGAAGTTCAACAGTGATACGCAACATTTTTTCTAGATATAAAATCATACATCAAAACAAATTTTAAAAAATACAAATGATTCGCATAAGTTCGGAGCTACGAGCTAAGGGAACGTGCTATTTCAAAAAAATTTCCAGTAATAAAAATAAAGAACTTGATTAAAATTCTGAAATATTTTGTGCAGGATCTAAAAGCACACATAAACAAATGACAACAAACAACTAAAATAAAG
Source organism: Araneus ventricosus (assembly GCA_013235015.1). Lineage (NCBI taxonomy): Eukaryota > Metazoa > Arthropoda > Arachnida > Araneae > Araneidae > Araneus > Araneus ventricosus. Next base: position 14,908 of record BGPR01023670.1, on the reverse strand, counting down.
CAAAAGAATACAATTCGAACTTAAACATAAAACGTCACCAGAGAGCGTCCATACAACAAAAATAAATAAGAATTAATAAACGTATACCAACTTTTAACATTCCTTTCTTTTATAAAGCCAGAAAAATTAGTAAAAATTTCTCTGGCCCGTGCACTCATCAGACGAGGGGTGTGTAAAACAAAATGAAAAGTTCGATGTTGAAGCAGAAAAAAGACTTACACACCAAACAGTTAACTCCGGTTTCCCCACACTCGAACTAGATACCCGCTGCCGTCAACGCGAGCAGTCCAAGGAATTCATCTGTCCAACGCACTCTGCAACTTCCCACACAGAAAATGCGACTCCCTGGTAAACTGTCGGTCGGTAGCCCGAGAGATTAGACAGCTTTGTTTGCACAGGTAAGTGGAAACAACGTGTGGGCAACCTTCTTCTTGCCACAAGTAGATCAGGCCTTGTGTTGGTCGTTCTTGCGCAAAAGGGCGACAAGACGAGAACTGATTTTGTTTTGAGTGTGATTCACGAAAGGGAGTGATGACTTTCGCTTTCAACAGATGGCATACACCTTTCACGAGATCGGAAGAACTGTGTCGACGGTATTAGGTCGAGAATTCCGGACAAAAGTAAACTAATCGCACTTGGTAGATTTACGAAGATACTTGGATAGCATTATATATCAAAACTTTTGAGAACTGTTTTCGACTTTACGACTCCATTTTTAACATTTAAAGGACAGCCATTAAAGGACTCGAAAGGAAAAGCTAGGGAGGGGGGGAGGAAATACATAAACAATTTTTTTATTATTATTTCCGAGCTTATTGGTATATGTTTTATATTTATCAGAGCTTCATGGGTAAAAACAAAGGAATTAAATTTTATAAGTTAAAGAAATCCGTAATGTGTCAACAATCATTGTGTATAACATAAAACTATATGATCAAAAGTATCCGGACACTTTCGGATTCACACATTTTTTCAAATTTCTCCAAAAGGGCTAGAGGAACTGCACTTGAACTTCGACCATGTGATAAATAGGCTTGAACTTGCATTTTACGGGGAAGATTCGGTCACAAGGGCATTTAGGGGACCGACCAGAAATTGATGAATACGAAAAGGGATTTCGGGTCACCCTGTTCCACAGAAAGCTGATAATGATTTGTAACTTTCATTAATTGCTATGTTTAATAAACATATTTCTTACGTGAATTTTTGTAAAAATAGCACGTATATTCTGAAATATATAAAGGCTCTCTTGAAAGATCCCAAATTACTCTGCGTGTTTTTTGCTTATAACATGCAGTTTTCAACCAAATTGTACGAAATTTACAGAATACTTGAGAATATGTAAAAGAAGCATTGTATTAAAATTTGAATATTGTAGGAAATATGAGCATTTGTAGTAAATATTTAACGGCGCATCAATTTTATTTCATAACTTGACAGTCATATATATATGGAAACTTATATAAAAATTCCAATTCAATACAATTAGTATTAGTATTCAGAAAGATATCGACATTGCAATTTGGTGAATTTCTGTACACTCTAAGAGAAGCTAAATTATGAGGGTTCTTGTACAACTGATATTTTTTTAACTTGAATCTCCAAAATGCTTTATTACTTTGGAAAAAACTACATGCGAAGGGCTACAATTTGAACTGATTATATCAATTGTGAAATTGGAGATATTCATATTCCCATTAAACACGAATCAGATAAACGCCCCTTTACCAGACAGTTAAAATCAAAAATTTAGAAAAACCGTATTTGTTTGTTTTCACATTTTTTTTCTTTCTTTTTTTATTTAGTGATGAGAGTGGCATTTTTCACCTAACAGCATTATTTTATATCGGATTCTGGATGACCAGTCGCCATTTTCTGTCATTTGATTAATTTAATTTACAAGCTCACCAAACAAAGGAACTCATAAAGTAACAATAACATAACACGGTAACAAATGCCATCTTTTTAACTCCAATACATGATACAAAGTCAAAATAAGACGGCACGACAAACCATTCACGTTGATTAATTACATTCAGATGAAGAAAAGACACCTTACTTCAGCTTCCGGAAGTTATGCTTACTTTTTCCAGTTATTTAGGTATAATGTTTAGCAGGTTACAGATAAATGAATATTCGTCATTACCATATATACATAATACATTCATCATTGCCATAATACATCATCATATATACATGTTACCGTGAAAGACCGAAATTTGGAGAATGTCGACTTTCACCGGTGAATGTCAACATTCACATAGTAATGTCACCGGTGAATGTCAACATTCACATTTGGAGAATGTCGACTTTCACCGGTGAAAGTCGACATTCTCCAGTTTCGGTCTTTCACAGTAACATACACAAAAAATTCTCTTTCCCCAAAGAGTTTTCTCAGATTTGACCAGTACTATGCACCTTTTACCAGTCTGTTGTAATCAAATAAACTCATCTTAAAGTGAAAAGATTAACTATAATTCAATGAGTTAAACTGTCCTTACCAAAGGTTATTGATTTAGGATTATTGAATTTTCAAATACGCAAACGCATTGTTTATTTTTTACTCATACCTTCTACTCATAACTTCGACCATTTTATTTTGGGCGTGTACTTTAATTCATTTGTAGTACACATAAATGGGAATTCCGTCCAGCTTTATTACGCAAAATGTTTTGTAATAGCAATTCCGCAATTGTAGCCAACTGACGCCACTACAGTGAATGCAATTGTAGTATGCACGAATACATTTTCCCTACAGCTATTTCCTATAGGTATGTCCATAAATAACAATTCTCCACGTCATGGAAAGTAACTCCACAAACAACAATTCCTTAAGTAAACCGCAGTTATCCATCAATTATTGACACACCAAACCACTCACAAAAAAAACTCATTCCAACTTCATTTTTATGTAAACGAGGTTAAGAAAGAGGAAAATAATATTTACAAAATTTCCGCTACATCCGTAATCAAACTCGAAACGATGGCTATGACTTAATTCCTGCTGGTCGACCAGTTGCGCAAACGCCTCCTCCATTCCAGAAGACGCTTTTCCTAACTTTGTTCCAAATAGTTTTAATAAAAGTGGGATTAACCGCAAACATGAGGATCACGACTCGACGAAAATAATTGGGTATAAAACGGGATTGGATGCACCTTTCCGTATTTGAGCATCGTAACAATCGGCCTTGCTTCAGGTAATGGAATCACGTTCGATAAACAGCGAAGGAACAACGCCACAAATGATTTGTGATCGCAAAGAATGATGAATAGAATTATCGGGATGTCCTTGAGAAACATGCTCGCAATGAAGCTCCTTGTCTTTTAATTTCAATCGGTCCTTCTTCCAATCCACCCCCACACACCTACCACATTTTCTTATTCGCGCTTGTGAACTCCAACAGTTTTCACGCATCGATTGTAGGACATTTTCGTACTTCTATTCCAGGAAGATGGTGGCAATTTTTATTTAAGAAATCGAACAGCTTCTATATTTTATGTTACGCGATAGAAATTTTTTATGATTATTTATTATGATAATTCGTCTATAAAGTTAACATGTTTGCGTTACTCAATATAGTTTTAAGGATTGTATTACAAAAAATTAAAAAAAAATTTCACTATACAGAACGTTTCGTCTACTCTGCCATTTCATAAAATATGGGAAATGTCTAAGGCAGGCCATTCACATCTATTCCAAAATGGAATTTTTCGAACACGGAAGGAAAAAGAAATCGTCAGATTTAAAAACCGATGGAAATTGGCACAGTGGAATGGCAACGCTGGAACTCAAAATCCAACACTTCATGCGCCGATTCCAATTTGGTGCCTCGAATAGAGGGTAGCGGCACATCAAAGGATCTGCCTACATTGAGACCTCGCGCCGAGGGTAGAAATGAAACTCGAAATCTCCCGCGTAGGAGGGTGGGTGGTCAACAAACTTTGGAGCCTACGTGAATGATGTGCCTCATTTTCCGATTTGACTGGATGGGGGGGGGGCACGTCTTGGGACAAATGGGATGGAATGGAGTACAGATGAATGCGCAGCTTAAGATTCAAAACCATTGGAGTTCAGAAAGTTGTCGGATACTAGTGCTATTTATGATTGATTTAACATTCAAATGCATTAATACAATTTTTGCATTCAAAACTAATAATAAAAGCTAACTGCACTTCGGGTTACTATTTAATTTTATCTAAATTACGTAAAACTGAAGTTTTGCTGCCTAAATCGACTGACACACCTGCTGACTTAAACCAGTGAACTTTTGATCTTCAGAAATTTTACGGAAATAAAAATCACAAATTTTAGTGACTTTACAAGTGGTATTTAAAAGTGTTTTTGTCGAATTCTTCTCTCTCTCTCCCAGGAGAGAATATAACTCACCATGAGCAGCCATTATATCCGATCATAAAAATATACTTCAATTGAATATAAATCGTTAAACTTCATGTCTAAAAAATATTAATAAATATCCAATAAAAAAAGACGATTAGTCATCATATCTGTTAACAGAATGCAGACACAGGCATCCATTGTATTTTATACAGTTTTCACAACAATATTTATCCAATAGAAGGGGTTGGAAAACTAATATATGAAAAGGGAATTATACCGTTTTATAATTATTAAATAGCATTTCAAATCTATCCACAACAGAACGAAGGATCGCAGTAAGAGATCGGTATACATCCACAGCTTTCACATCCCGTAATAATAATGGCTCCATATAAGTTCAATGCACAGTAAGACTGTCCAACAAACATCTTCAAATAGGGAGGAAATTCAGCCTTATCGTTAAATCACCCACCGTGGCATCCAAAGAAAAGGATTCATACTGACCGAAATGATCCCAGAATCGTTTTAATTATGCCACGGGTCTAGCTGGCTGAAGCAACCGACTCGTTCTTGAACCCGTTCTACCCTCCACTATGTTACTGTGTCAGACGATCTTCCAGTCTGGCGCGTGGGTGGTCCAAAGACGGCGACGTCCCTCTCGGGGACTGGGCCTGGCTTTCATTAACCACCAGAATTCCTCGGTGAATTAAACTCCAAGTTTTTGAAAGTTGAATCTTTTTATGTTTAAAGGATAATCTTCTGTATGAATATAGGGTAATCTACTAAATGGACAAAAAAATGTGGTAAATTTCATTTTCATCCACACCTCTCTCTCTCTCCTTGTTTTGGATAGAATAAAAATACAACTTTTTCGCAGAGTGTTTCGTTCTTGTAGTGCAACTATCCTTACTAGAGAAACTTAGATCACAATCAATTCACATTAATGAAAAATAAAATTCTTAATAATAGTTTAAAAGGTAATTGCCGCATTTTAATACAATAAATGTGTATTCTTCAGCCTCTGAACTAACTGATCATCCAAAAATCCATATTCCTTTTAATTCCTTAGTTAAAAGCCTACTATTTAACATCAAAAATTCACATTTTTTTTAAGCAGAAAAAAATTAAACTAGTAAGATGTAACTTTCTATTTGTACTTGTACTAAAAATATACATATACAACGATTTTGTCAAGCAAAACAGACGGATTTTTTTAGTAACGAAAAATGAAACACAAATAATTTCATTACATATTTAGATTGAATCAAAAGCTGGCAGGGAGGAGATCCTAAAGTAATATCTGATGTTCCTAATTTTGCAGGTCGATTCTGGAATTTAGAAATGTTATACTAATGAGTTCAAGTCCTGCTTTATTAAATAAAAAAGCTGAAAGTCCCCCCCGTGAAAGAGCTAATAGTTATTTTGAATATGACGACACAATAAAAAACTTGCACTTCAGAATTTATACGATATCGACATTTTATTTGATTTTTGCAGAACTGCATGAGTCCAAACAAAACAAGCTATGGTGATAAGTATAAATTTAATTACGTCTTGGGTTGTTTTTTTTTTCCAACATGATTTTAGGATTACCATATGCATTACGTCATTTATACATTGTCAGCAGGCGTCTGATGATTGTAAATTACTTCGGAAAACTTATACAAGGGCTGGAAACAAAAAAAACAATGCAGACGTATACTTTTCTAGCATTCATTGTAACTCATTTTTGAAACGTGAATATCGAGAGAAGCGAACTAAAAATTCCAGGGAAATGTTTACTGCTACGCCGTCTGCCCTTCCTAAAGCCTAATTTTCCAACCCCTTGATGCGTCCAGAAGCACTTTCCACAAGTGTGTTGAAACAATGGCAGTGCCGTGACTGGAGACATTTTGTCATCAGTTGTCCCTCTACAAAAGAATTACCCGAAACAAACGCCTAAGTTTGGGGAATTTCTACTGCGAAAAAGGTCACACGTAGAATTGTTTTCAATTTTTTGTTTTTTTATAAATATATACTTCGATATTTTTTTTCCGTCGATGAGACAGAAAGAGTGCGAAAAAAAAAAAAAGAATTTTAAACAGAATTTAGAAGCAACGAGATAAATTATGAGATTTTCATACGTACTGTTCAAATGAAGCACGAGAAATGACGCATATAAGAAAAATTCGCACATAATAATTTCATAGAACTTTTCATTTTCAAAACGTTATGTCATTCTATATGTTTTAAATCTTCCAAACATTGATTCGAAATTATACTTTATAGTCCTATTGTTAGCTCTTCTACATGCCTCCGACTAAGAAATCGGTGTTTGCATCTTTTCTGAAGAGTTAACGATTAAGAGTTAATTATAAACTAATTCCCGTGCATTAGGCGTCAAAATTCAGCTTTACGGGTTGTAGCACAATGCAAAAGTCTTAATAATTCTTAATCCGTATTTCCACTAGCTGTACAGGATCTTTGGTATTTAAAAACGTGCGACACAGGTTTTCCTCAAAAGCTTCGGGAATATAATGTATATAATTTTGGTCTTTCAACATGATAAAAAATTCATAATTGGCGTACATATTTCGTGTCAACTAAGCTTATAATTTCCTATGAATATAATAAATAATTATCTTCTTAAGTTTAGAGCGTTTTCGTGACATATTTTCAAATAGCAACAATTCACTTAAAAGATTTTGAAACGAAAGAAAAAAATAATTTGATTATTTTAACTTATTCTACGAAATAAAAACATTTTTTCGTTCCAAAATGCTTAATTATTTTTCTTCAATATTTTAAAATATAAACGAATGTTTAAAAACATTCAACAAATCAATAAAAAAAACACAATAGAAACTGAGCACGAAAGCGATTGCTGTAATAATCATCTCTTAGCATGCATTGCTAAATGAAGAGCATTTAAGTCAATACTCTCTGTAGATCTCATAAATGCCACGCTAAACAGACAGTGAAAAGTTGCTAATAGCTGATTTAAATCATTGCAAATGGCGCGTCGCGTGCCGCGCAACGCTCAGATAGCAGTCATGAGGTAGTCACGTTCAACTGCATTAGGAGCTTTAAACTGGTCCAAAAACGAGGTTAGTAGGAGAACATACGGCTTAAGAAATTTCTTCTTGCTACTGCGATGCGAATTTTTCGATTTCAACGGAAAACAGAATTTCAATTCGCTATCGAATATAGAATCATTGAAAACAAAATAATAAAAACGGAAAAATGAATGGTTCATTTGGCAGACGATTTGCTAAGATGTGCCATCTCCTTTTCATAAAGTTTTGCATCGTTTGGTTAACTAATGTCTCTAATTATTCAGACACACGAGGAAGTTTCTTCTTTTTCTTTGTTTCTATAAGAAGGAATTACGGATTTTTCCAACGTTTAATTAATTCGACGAACTGGCATAGATTTGTATTCTTTTTTAGAACCTTACACTTTCCTACATATATTTTTATCAGTAGAGTTAATTTTTACAAAAAACGAGAGGAGGTGATTCGTTCGAATCTCTTAACAGTTTTATGGAAACAATCTTAAGTGTTCATCTTTAAATATAAAAAGTGCTGAATTCGCTGAAAATATAGGCCGAATAGAAGCGAAATATTTCACGGTTCATTTAATCTTATAATACAATCTTAAATCGATCCAAACCATCATAACTAATTTTTTTATATGATTGCGATAGTTTTCGATAAATATTCGATAGCTTTCGATTAACTAACAAAATTTCCATGAAATGCAGTTTCTTTTTTGGAAACCTCATAAAAATGCCTTTTTTTCTGTTTTCTTCTCGAACCAGATTCAGTTTAATTCTTTGAAATAGTGATTTTAACACTCTATCAGGTTAAAAACAAGTCTACTTTAAAACATTTTTTTATTACTGAAATTTTTGCTCGTACAATTAATTCACTGTTCTGATGCAAATTTTTTAAAAAAAATGGGTTTTATTTTCCAGCGTAGATCAAATATAATTTTTTTTTTAATCGGTGACTCAATTCGTGACAAGTAATTGGCTCAGAACTTAATTAACTCGGAAAAGGCTGCGGTATTTAAGGAAAATTTAACTAAATACAGGGTTCATACTGTAAATATGATAGTAAAATTCAGGAGATAACGTGAAAAAAATCAATTTATTTGAGAATGGGGTAGTGTGGAAATTTTTATAAAATTGGGAAAAGAGTATACTAAATATCAATTCTCCCATCTTTCCCGATTGCGGTGACTCGGAACAAGCGAGGTAGACTCATTCGGTGCTAAGTAAGGTCAGAAATAAGAATTCCGGATTCCAGCAACTTTCTATCAATAAGGAAAAATGGAAACGTCATATTTTTATGTTTTATCATAATTTTATATTTTGCTCTTCGAGTGTAATTTTTCAGGAGACAAAAAGAAATATTAGGATAAAAAACACAATTTTCAGGAGTTTTCAGGGCCCTTAGAATAAAAAAGCAAAATTCAGGAGTTTTTCAGGAATTTCAGGAGGAGTACGAACCCTGAAATAAAGTATAAAAACCGATAATATGCACAGCAATCACAGAAATCAAAATGGTAGCAGTTGAAGTCTTTTATTAATATTTTCTCATAAGATTCTACAGAGATGAATGTGATCCGGGTATACCTGGAAATCCGGATATTTTTTTTTTTTTTACTTTCTCAAATCCAGGAACTCTATGAGATGATACAGTAAAACAATTAATTTTCATTTCTCTTTTGAAATATACTTCTTACTTCGCTCATAACATTGTATGAAAATACGTGTTTGCATGTATATATGTGCACCACTCTTATTATTTGAAATTACAGCAAAGCACCGTTAATACGTTTCTCATTTATACGTCGTTTCATCGCAGTCCCGATTCATTCGTATTCATTGTAATGATAAAGTACTTCGTTTATACGACGCAAAGCTTCGGTTATACGTCGTTTTCCCCCCGTTCTAAAATGTGAAAAATTCCTCCTTGCTAGTATGTGAATTTTGAAAAGGATATCATGACTTTCGAAATTATTCACAATTGATAAATTAATAGAAAACAAATTGTCTGGTGCTCATTTAAGCGATGATGAAGAAGTTATTGCACCTTTCTTTAAGGGGACACATTACCTTCTGAACAATAATTTTTATTTGAAATATTATTTAAAAAGTTTTCATACTATTAAAGAATAACAATCATATAAAGTCGTCTTAAAGAGAAAAAATCATTTTTTAAAATTCCCTACTACTTTTTTCAAATAAGAATATTTTTGCTTCAAATTTTGTTTGGGGATTCATTGAAATATATTACACCAAACTGTGCATGGATTTTAAGGTGAATCTAATTTTCGCTTAAATATAGATTTTTTACTGTTTCATGTGGTGAAAAATGAGAAAATTTAGCACTAACTCAATTTTTATCTTGTATATAAAAAACACTAAGCAAATTGGATGCTTATTGCATGCACAATTTTTATCACATGTATAGCGATAAACAAGTACAAAAAATTTGAAAGCTCTATCTGAAAAGGGAAAAAAGCCTTAGCATTTTGAAAACATGAAAGTGAAGAAAAGTCCGACGTGGAGAAAAAGCCATGTAAACTTGTCATTTGCGCATGTTTATCATTGGTCATCGTAAATAAAAGCCTAAATAACTTTTATAATATTGTTTAGTCTCGATTGCCGCGCCTTCCCCAAGTGGGTGGCGAAGAGAAAAACCCACCAGTTCTAGCGAAGAGTTGTTGATAGCTGGACTCAAAAGCCGGTACTCCTCTATTAAGCAAGAGACCATATTTACCTCCTATCAAGCGAGGTATTGTGAATTAATCGTCTATATTTGTATCTCCTACTAAGCGAGATCGTATAGCCATTAAAATGTGGTTTATTTCCACTGTTTAATAATTATATGATTAATTACTATTTAGCCACAGTCTTTCTTTTGTTTTGTTATATACCTATGTTAAGTTTTAAAATAAATGATTGAAAAAGAAATATAGTCCATGTCCATTTTAATTAACAAAGAGCTATCGCAAACAAATATTAAAGGTACAAATTTGGAATTTTGATACAATAAGTAGAAATATAAGATAAACAAAACAAGCCAATAAAATAAAAATTAATCTTCTTGCCATTTTTTGGGTAATGTGTCCCCTTAAAGTTATGATGGCCTCCATTGAAAAACTTATTTCTTTCGCCAAAAGAGTAGTGAAAAAACATTCAATGAATTCGATTCATAATAATGGACTTAATACTCACAGACAATCAACACGTCACGCGTCATTTTTTTTAATTAAACGTCCACCTGCATGCACATAAATCGTTTAAGATATGTTTGCAATAAAGGTGCGATTTTTCACACTTTTCTGATAAATGTTTAATTTTAAAATTTAATTAGTGATTTCCATACTATGTAGTATTATGTCAGTACTGTCTTGAAAAAATTTAAAATTAATACTTTTAAATGAATTTGTGTTAATAGCATTAAATTTGTAATAATCAGAGGTGTTTACTAACATTTCGATTGTAGTCTTTTTATTTATACGTCAGTTCCTTTGAAAGACGTATAAACGGTGCTTTACTGTATGTTGGATTTTCATTCATGGCAGTTTCCTGGATATTTGAAAAAGGATTAAGATCACACCTGACTCTAAATGAAAGGCCGTTCAATCCACTGTTTAATCCTTTCCGGCCCTATCTGCTTTTAATAAATCAACAGATCTTTTAAATTTAATCTGTTGGTCATTCATCACATACACCCATATTGCTCTTACATGTTCCTAGATAGAAACATGATCTGGATACAAATGAATAGGTAGTGAATGAATAATTTTAATTAATTAATCTGGATGAAATAAATAATTTTAAACATGAAGTATTTCTAAATAGTTTTTCTTCTCAGTATTTAGTTTTTATAATAACAAATAATAATTTGGATTGAAGTGAGGAAAGTGAAACTTGGAAATTCAGTGATTAAATTAAGCTGAGCGTAACATTTTAATGTTCTGCATCTTGTCAAATAATTGTTTGCGGTCTCTGGAGAGTAAGTTGCTTCCCTTTCATCATTAACATCTTTAAAGAGTCTTTCATCTTTGCAGACATACCGACTGCAAAATGAAACAATCACTTCCCATTTAATCACACTTTAATTAATCACAAGCCATCACACACCATTATCTCTCTTCATATATTTTCTCCCTAAAACCAGCGGGAGTGGTCTCCCCTAAACTTTCTCGTATACTCCTAACACATGTAGAGAAAACTAGAATAATAAAAGACGTCAAATAAACTTCCGTCGCAAGTAAACCAAAGTTGGAACCACGCGTGGTTTGAAGGATCAAAACAAATTCAAATCCTCTGCTCATTCTTTTGCGCAACAGGACCTCGCGAGACTCCCTAAATGTTTGCTTCCTTACAAAATCACTCCAGAATTGCTTTTTGGCAAACTGCCAAGTTTCAGAGCGTCCCTTCCTTGCACAGGCATTGCCACCAGTAGGCATGCGCAGGGAGTTAATTTCAAAAGTGAACAAGTATGCGATTATACAGACCGACAGACAGTCAACCCTTTGACGGATTCGGCCCAAAATTTTATACTGACCTACATTCATGACGATAAAACTGTGTATAAAATTTTATCCATCTGGCTTTTCAAATGTTTGAGTTATAGCGTTCGCATGACCTCTAACATACAGACAGACAGACTTCCCTTTGACGGATTTTGTCCAAACTTTGATAGAAACCTACAAATTATGTTTAAAGACCACATACCAAATTTCATCCCCGTAGCTCTAATAGTTTTCGAGTTATCGTGTTCACAGACACACACACAGACAGACATAATTCCAAAATTGTGGTTTTCGGAATCAGGGAGGTCTAAAACGTGGAGATTCGTCAAAATCTCGAGTTCGAATTTTTTGACGATTACAATACTTTCTCTTTGTATACTTCGTATACGAGAAAGTAAAAACTATAACTATTCATATGAGACAATTCTTTTAAGCAAGTAACTTACCTTAATTTACCATTTAATGAACAATAAAACGGATCGCGTATGTTAATAAAAACGCGATGTAAGCAACGCTAGAAAATAAGGGCTCATAACGCATCGATGATTTGCATAACAAAGTAGGTCGAAGTTCGGATCCCGTGTGTTGTACTCGGGATAGCAGCACTCTGGAAAGGAATCTCACTCATAAACACATTGCGGTAATAAAAAAATGAGACACATGCGCTAGTCTTCAAAATCGATCATCTGTTCTCAGGTGATTAACCTCTAATCACGTTTGTCTCAAAATAAAGAAGCCAGCTAAATAACTCAGGTCGCCAAACAGTCGCATGAATAAGGAATAAGCAGGAGTTGGATCAAAAGAATATGGTCACCTGGCGGTTCTAGGAAAGACACTGGCACCACTGGATACATAAACAACCGATTTGGATGTACACATTGGAAGCGGGACTGAATTGGCCTTAATCAGTGGATGGAATTTAGGGACATGTCTTAATTGTTTGATTTAAGTAGGCTTGCACTTTGATTTTTTTCCATTCTAATGATTCAGTTCCTGACGGAATATGAGGAATTTTTTTTTTTTTCCCTCAAAAAAAAAAATCTACATTTACATAGGAATATTCCACCTATAAAATATGAATAACTCGGTATTTTCAAGGAAGGAATGCATTATAGCTAGAGTTGCCATGCGTCTTGTATATACGAGATTGTCACCGTATTTCACTGCTCGTCCCGTTTTTGTTCCGTTTTTTCCCTAAACTCTGCGTCATTATAATTTTAAAACGATTTGCGCCCAATTTTATAATTATGTGAAAGAAGAAAATGATATAATTAAGAAAGTAAAATCAGCTTTAAGGTATGACTGGGCTATAAAGGATTAACATCGCATCATTTATCTTATTCTGCGTGTTGATTTTATTAGATTGCTTAAATTTTGTTGATGTTTTTATCCCCACCAGTAAAATCGGTAGATTATTAGTAAAATAAACCGTTACCTACCGTTTCATGTTTTATTTATTTAGCACAAAAGTCCCATTTCAATGCTTGGCAATTATGACAACCCTAATTATAGCACCAAATGCTAATGTCTACACTACGAAAGACCGACTATTCAGGAATCGAGCAGGATTTAAAAACATTGGAAAACATGAGAAGACGCGTAACTTCACGGGCGAATTGTTTGTACAAAAGATATCAGACACTTCTTCACAAATCTGTGTTTTATACAGATCTTTCTTTATGATTTTACAATTGTCTTATTTTTGAATCAGATGCTGCGGCATGTTTTAAATACGGCTTCGTTATGAACATTTTTCGGATTCTAATTATTCAAGCAGCTTTCTCTTTATTAATATCTGTATTGCTTCATATTTCTCTGATTCGATTTCTCCCTTTGGGTATATTCGCAGTTTTTCTTTTAATGTTTAATATAAACGAACTTATTCAAAGAATCTCTGTTGGTAATACTTTGATTTATATGCATCTATTTTTGAAAAAGTAGGCTTTAGTTCTAATTTTTGGAGTATAAATTATTCAGGAATTTATTCATTCTTTACGGTATATATAAACATGTAAGATAGAGATTTTTCAGCCTGAGAGAGGGGAGTAAGTGAAGTATAGATGTCACAGATGAAAGTTTTCAAAGCAAATTATGATTGGGGGGGGGGGGGTAAAAAAAAAACCCGGCCCCCGGGGCCCTTTGGCGTTGGCTACGCAAATGACGGCGGGGGTAAAAAAAAAAAAATCCTTGGGCCCTACTTACGCACGCTGCGACACTGGCCGTGTTGACAAAACGTTAATATGTTTGCGTCACTTTTTGAAGTCAAATACAATAAGGAGCAGAAAAATACCATGTCCATAGCGCCGTTTACGCAAGTTAAGCCTCTTATGATGAAGGTAGGGGGAGGAGAAAAAAAAAATCATAGTATGGCCCCGAGGACCACTTACCCTCGGTACGCCACTGGCAATATGTAGTCAGCAGTTCTCGATAGACAAAAAACGTTGTGTATAAAGAAGTACTATAGTCGATTCCCCTAACTGAGGTTTAAAGTATTCTTCTTCAGCGAAATACTTTCGAGTGAGAATTGTTCTCGAGCGATTTTGACTTTATCTGATTTATAAAACATTTTATTTAGAAGTTTCGTAGTAACCAAGTTATACAGTATAAGGTATATTTGTTTATCGTACAGCTGTATTAGTTATTGAACTATATAGTTTAAAATAAATGTTCTTTTTCGAATTTTCTCGCATTTTCATTCGAACCATACTATTATAAGGTGATAAAAAGATTATATTTGAAAGTTTTAGTTCAACAAGAAAGGATTCAAAGAAGATTTACGTTTGTTGGAGAAAGTTAGTGACAATATTTGTAGGGTAAAAAAAAAATTAGAAGGCTGGTATATGAAAAATATAGGTCCCGAGCAACGCCGTATTTTAAGCTAGTAGATATATAAATTTCTTAGATAATAGATAAATTTAATTTCAAGATCCCAGAATGAGCATTGTAATAAGTGAGTGAAAAGACACGCGTCTGCTACAGTGCAACATAAAAACCAGTGGGAGTGGCCTCCCCTAAACTTTCTCGTATACTGCTCAA